>BCKM01000002.1:441953-633921 GCA_039545415.1 Udeniomyces megalosporus | reverse complement strand
GGGGGGGGGTGGGACAAGGGAGAAGAACCTTTTGGCTCTCGATAATCTCGTCCATCTCTTCTTTGGCAGAGAGGACGGTTCGTTTCTTGGTCTTGCGAATTTGTTGTGGGAATTGCTTGACTGTTTAGTTTGAAAGGAAACAGATGCGAGGTTCGTCAAACGTTCCACTGAAGGTGTGTGACATATGTATGTATGTATGTATGCTTTTTTATTCCTTTTAGCCGGATGGACTGACTCGCGGTTTCATCTTCTCTTTCCTCGTACAGGACTTTTTGTCCAGTGGTTTGGACAGTCTCATAAGTGGATTCGATCGAATTGTTGAAGACCCTCTACAAAATTAATGATTATTCGTTATGGTCCAGCTGCGAGTAAAGCTGGAGATTGTATGCACTTACACCTCGCATCGCTTGCACCTCGTCGAGGGACTCCGTGTTGAATCTTGTTTGAGCGTTGAAACTTTCTCGGATACGTTCGATCTGCTGTTTGCTATTAGGATGAAATATCGAACGGATGAAGGGAGTCACGTCGACGTTCAGCCTTGTCATTTACAAGACGCGTCGCTTCGATATCGATCGCGCTTCATCATCGATCTGATTCACCTACAGTTCATCTGCATCCTCCCTGATGGCTTTCTGAATCTCCTTCTTCGCCGATAGGAAAGGCTCAATTGCTTGCTGTTTGAATTGCTCGAGTGATTGCTTACTCGCTCTCTTCATCTGGTATTCTCGAGCGATCGTGGCGAGGTCGAGCTGACTACGTATCGTTGAAGTAGATACGACAAAGTCAGCGGATGTGAAACGATGAGGATCGACATCTTTCCTACTTACTTTTGAGTTCCGCTGCCACTTCCCAGTATCGCGTCCATCCCTTCATGGTCCTCGAATCCCTCAATGTCTTCCTCTACTGCTTTCGCCTTCGCTTTTCCCTTCTTCCTGGCTTCATCTCTATGTCTCTTGGTTGTGGTAGTGGTCGAAGATCCTGCGACTGGAATAGATTGCTGAAGCGAACTGCGCGCCTTGGGGGTTTCTTCTCAGTGACCGACAGAAGAATAAACCTTTGATGTTCAGTGGAGCAATACTGTGAGAGCGGTAGATGATGAGGATCCTCACTGGTGTTCATCTCGATAGATCCGGGGAAGTGTTTGAGAGACTGGGTAGAGCTGATGGATGTTGATTACGGGTGACGTCCCAGCTTAGTTGAATCTCTCTCAACATCAATCTCGATACAATTTTTCCTTGACATTTGGAAACGAGAGCTTCTGGCTTGTAAGCAAAGGCTCAGAAACTCACCAGAGTTCAAGACGGATCGTTGATGCCTGAGTGAGCTTACGGGAGAAGAGCAAGAGTCGATCTTCATCCTCTTGCAGATATTGGGTTCTGAGGGGCATATGGCGATACATATTTATCTCACAAACACATACGTTAAGCCCCCGCTTTCTTCTAGAGTTGGGCAGTCGGCACCTTACCGCCGCCAACCTCATCCTCCCAAGTCTGACCTAGGATCGCAGCCAAGAGTTCCGCATCATCTTCTTTGCCTCTTTCTTCTCCTTCCACTCCTTCTTGGTGTTTCTCTTCTTCGTAGCCGGTCCCTCTTTCTCAAATGCCTCCCCTCTCTCGCGTTCCCAGGCTTCCTCGTCGAAGAATGCTTGGTTCTGCCTCTTCATCCGGCTAACGTCACTTAGGTGCTCCGGCATCCGAGTCGAATCCGATGGGTTCTCATATCGGCCCGTTCGAGAGTTGAATCGTGCTTGAGCGGTGTAAGTGGAAGGATCCAGCGGATTATAGGATGGTGGCAAGAGATGTTGCAGTAAGGGATCGACGTGAGAGGTGGCGCCTGAGGCAGATGAGGGAGCAGATGAAACTACAGGGTGCGATGTGGAGCCATAGGAGTACGAGGAAGAAGCAGAAGAAGAAGGATATGAGGGTGTCGATGTGGCACGAGATGACGTTGGGAGCGTTTCAGCAGCTGGGTCCCACACCGGAGACTCTCCCCCGGTGGGCTCCGAGGCTTTAGGAGCTTTTGAATCGACCAGGGGCTACACGGGATCCGTATGAACGCAGACAAAGGGTAAGGATCAAGAGATGGAGAGGAGAGTAAGCTGGTGGTCAGCCGTCAAGGTAATCCGTCGCGGGGAGACGACTTTACTTACGTTCTCCCAGGTCGTCTCGAGAGTTTTTGAGTTGTAGAAGTAGTAAGCTGGCCCAAGCAGATGTATGTTGAGAAAGGTCAGACGTGGTGATTCATCGGTTGGGAGAGAAGGAAACGGCGGTGACGAACCATTCTGAGGAGCGCTCCAGACGGCTGAATACGATGGCGGATGCGTCAGTTGCTCAGTATAAAGACGTATGGTGCATGGGACAGCCCATAATTACCTTGCCAGTCGTGAGTGGGAGCGGTATTCGGGTGTGACGTGGGAGCCCGACTCTCCCCAGCCATGATGGCTGCGATCCTCCTCTCGACCTCCTCATCCGTCGGTGGAACGTACTCCTTGACCTCATCTCCATCCTGAACCTCCTCATCCGAGTCTACCTCCTCAACGATGACCGCTGTCTTCTTGGTGGTAGGCGCCGATGCTGTTTCGGGCGAATTCGATTTGGGGGCGTCGTCTTCGATCGCGGGATGAGCTGACAGTGTCGGTTTCTGTGGTGAGCCTTGTGCAGGGGGCGAGTTGGAAGTCGGGGGTGACGATTTGTGATCAGACATGGAGATGCGAACGATGACTCGGTTGTCGTGGTTGGGAATTGCGTACGATCCATGCGGCCTTGAGCGAAGACCAGCACCTGATGTTTCTTACCAGGAAATCATTTCTCGATAAACTCATAAATGTAATCTTCAGATCGGTCAAAGATCAAATGCAATAGTATGAAAATTCGGGAACACCAGTTCATCCACCACTGTCTTCCTCAGCAGATCCAGAACAAATCTCTCTACTTTCGCCACGTTCCTCAGGACGTGCTCCCCCTCTTGACCGATCGAACTCTCGATCTGCATGTGCGGAATGATCCTTTCTCCTACTGGCAGAGGTTTTCCGTCCCCCGAAAAGCAGTGAGGAGCTGGTGCGTGACCTGGTGAGGAGGCGGGTGTGTGTGGATCGAGTTCATCGAGGATAGAGACGTGAACTCTCGAGCCGCTAGCTTTGCGATGTGTCGCAGCGGAGGTAGTAGAAGGGGGAAAGGATGCTTGGAAGGCAAGGACGAGATGAAAGTCTAGTTCGAGGCGAGTGACGGAAAGTTGAAGGGGGAGTGACATGAAGGCAGGCGATGGGTGATTGATTAGCAGTGTTGTAGAGAGCGAGAGACGGATGTTGGACGAGTGTCGTATGCGAAGGTGAAGTTGTAGTGAAGGAAGACCAGCGGATGCAGAGTCGGTCGTGTCGTCGTGGGAGAGCGAAGCATGGAAAGGTGGTCGATGTGAGGGCGAAGGAGAGCTTGAATCGGCTGGCGAAGGGATGTGAGGGTTCGACGAGAAAGAAGGAGCTCGGCTCAGAAAAGGTGAAGGTACGGGCGAGTTGTGCAAGGACCCCAGGCCGACACGAGAGGTGAAGGGACTAGAGGTGAATGTAGGGTTCAACCCAGGCCGTGCGAGGTGAGGAAACGAGGGTGTAGCCGAGACTATAGAAGGTGTTTGACGATGAAAGGGGGCTCGGTAACCACTTGCAAGCTGAGATTGAGATGCTCCTGAGAGACGACGAGATGAGGAAGACCGAAGGTCGGTCTCCGTCGCCCTTGGACCGAACCCCTTGACGTCCTCGCTTTGGCCTCTATCGTCTCGTTCAGGCTGGATGAAGTCGTCAAGGTTATCATCTTCATCCTCCTCCTCTTCAGCATCGAGAAAATCCTTGAAGACGTCCCGAAGACCGACGACCTCTACGTCCGGGGGATCGGTACCAAAATCGAAGGCATTAATCTTGATGGGTCCAAGGAAGGAAGGAAGCGTGGCATTGGCGAGGTGTGCGTTGAAAGAATCGACGAGGGATGCTGCTATTGCAGGATCGGACAACAAGGAGTAATCAATGACGATCGACATGAGAGAGAGAGAGATAGTGGAGAGGAGCAAGGGAGAATGCACAGTCGGAATCTCAAAGCATCCACCTAGATCCGATCCATATCCGACGCCATGGGTTCATCAGCCTCGAAATCAGCCAAGCAAGCAGTCAAGCAGTATCCCATACATTCCACTTCAACTCCATCAGCCGTTCGATTCAATCCCACTTTCTCAAGATCCCACACCCCAACATCGACCGAACCCACTCCTGCCCCAGCTCCGCGCTCAACTCCTGCTCCTCCCCCTCCTTCATCCAATCCAGCTTTCGACCCTTCCTCTGTCCGGCCAGACTACCGTCTACCAGGTCAGGGTCCAGTCGACAGCAAGACCGACGGTGAGATATGCTTTTAGTCGATGAGAACGATGAGAAATCGAGCTCATCTCGTTGGCCAGTCCCTTCGTTCTTATCGATCAGATATCGTGCGTGATGGAAGCGATCCTCAGTACCTCTCAAAGCTCTCTCACCTCGGACAGATACCGACAGATTCTCTCAGACGACCCGAAGGATTCAATCAGGTCGGACCGGTCTTCCTTTCCTGCTTCTGATTTCCTTCTCGATCTGTTGATGCTGAGAACTGCACCAAAGCTGAGACTCATTGATCGTATCTACTTGCTCTCGTATGTACTCCCATCGGTTCACTCAGGCCCAAGCCATTGACATGTCACAGACGCTTTCCAGTCGACAGAAGGACTCCGGCACGTCATCCGTAGATCGCCTGACTGGTCGACCCACTACCTTGCCGCGAAATCGACTGAGTCCTGCAGATATCTCTAGTCTTCTTCAAGACCGGCTATGGGCTCAGAGCCCTCGCGAGGTAAGTTGAGTATGCTGCGATCTGCAGACGATGATGTTCCTTTGGCTGATAATCGACTGGTCCACTCGATCCAGGTCGTCAATATTGCCGAAAAGTACAACGTTGACGTCTCAGTCATGGAGACTCTCAGTCGATATGTTAACACATATCAAATTCACGAGGACCAAGCCGTCAGGGTCAAGGAGCCTGGCACAGCGCGAGATTCTCTTCTTTACATGGTAAGTCGTTTCTCTCGGTGATTGATCTTTAGCTATCGATCTAGTTCGCCCAAGATACACCTAATCTCTTCTCCATGTCCTTCCACTAGGCCTACTGGAAGGACCCGATCGTCCCGAGAGGTCGAGTCAAGAAACCTGTATCCTCATGACCTCAGCAAGAGCTTCTCTCGCGTGATCTCGCTACTGATCATACAAGGCATCTTATATCATGGGCTGGTCGTGTCGTGTCGTAAAATCGGCCTCCATTCTCTTGCGAAACAGCGTTCTCTGAGTTCCGTGCTCTCCTACAACATCTCCCCTAGCGATCCCGAGCTCGAAACTATTCAACCTCGCCTGGAGAAGTAGACGACAAGAAAGATGGCCACGAGGATAAAGTTGACCAGCAAGACGGGCATGATGTGTCTACCGTAACACCGAATCTCTGAGCTCAAGCACTGCGGCCCGGGAGGAGGGGAGAGCAGACCGGTTTGAATATTTTGGCGATTCGACAGCAGTTTTCGCATGATCGTGCTCACCTCTCGAGAGACCTTTGGCAATCCTGGTCTCTTTGCGTCATGACCTCCAGCGAGGACGTGCCGATCCGGGCTGGCAGAATCGGGAGGGTCTCTTGCGGACGTGGAGACGTTGTCCAGCTTAGAGGAAGAGGATGGAAAAGAGATCTGATGCGCTCCTCCATCGAGTCTGTAGGTTTTGTTGACATGCTGAGGTAGAAGGGGCTGTTTGGACATGATGAGAAGGTGGTGGACCGAGAAACGGAGGATTCCCCCGGATTCGACATAATCGACAATCAGCACTGCGTCATTCCAGATCGCGTTGTCTCTCAACCAACACTCTAGTATCCTCCAGACAGCTCCTTGCTCTCGCCTCAGTAGTCTTCCACCCAAGGCCCAAACACAAATCACCCAACCCAACAACTCCCGCAATTAACGCCTTTCTTAGCCGACTTTCCTCTCGCGTCTTCCTCATGCCAAAGACCCTCAGTACGCCTCTCGTCGCTGTAAAGACGACGCCCACCGTACTGTCAACGGCCTTCACCCACTTCACCTCCAAATTCCAGACCAAGAAGAGCAAGCGGAGCGAGAGGAAGGCCAACGCAGGCGTCACAGGAGAGGAGGATCCCCAGGAAGGATTCGCTTATGCCGAAGGCTTGAACGTCGTGTGAGCCCTCGACGAGCTGTCCATCGAGGACCGGGGACGGGATACTGACGAGGTGGCATTGTCTGGCCCCTTCAGTAAGAAGTTCCTCGAGATCTCAAAGAATCACACCATCGAAGAGTTGCAAGGTACGTCGTCCCTTTTGGGTCTCTCCTCCGCCCTCTTTATCACTGTGCCCGATGGAGACAGATTAGAACGCTGACTGCTGCTCGCCTTTCCTTCATCAGCATTTACTGCTATGCATGTTCCTTCTCCATGTAGGCAGAACATTTCACCTTGTTTTGGGCACGATCTGATCTCACCGAAAGCGTGTCTTGTTTCCCTATTCCGCTTATCTTCACGTGTCAGCCTGGATCCATATCTCCAACGTCGCTGTCTCACCGAAAAGTATCGACGATTCCACCGCCATCCTTAAGAAGCACTTTCTTGACCTCTACGGTCCTCAAGGTCTCAAGGAGATCGGAGGAGAGGAATGGTGGAGGATCAGGGGCAGGGCGCTCGAAGGGGAATGTGAGCGTCTCCCTCTTCCTCCCCGTCTCCGCAGCCGATCGAAACATCTGCTCAAAGCTTACTTGACAATCGAACCCAACTAGGGATTGAGATGAAGAAGGATTATCTAGCCAGGACGCTCGCCAAGGTCGACAAGATGGCTGGGGATGATGCTGCCTCTCAAGGTGCCGAGACCAAGAAGCATGAGGACAAAGTCATTCTTTACGTGAGTCTGATGCCTCTATACCATCCGATAACGGCTCTTTCTTGCTAACTCGTCGTTTTCCTTGGGTTTGACCAGATTCATGGAGGAGCCTACTTTTTCTCCAGTCTCGACACGCATCGTTACCAGATCCAGCGTCATGCACGTATGATTGGCGGTCGAGCCTTCGCTCCATCTTACCGTCTAGCTCCCCAATACCCTTTTCCTTGTGCTCTTCACGATGCCCTCGCTTCCTACCTCTACCTTGTCTCGCCTCCTGCCGACTCAGCTCAAGCTCCTATTCCTGCCTCATCCATCGTTCTCAGCGGCGATTCGGCTGGAGCTGGTCTCGTCATGAGCTTACTTTGCGTCATCAGAGACTCAGGAGGAAAGATTCCTATGCCCGCTGGCTGCACGCTCTACTCCCCCTGGGTAGACCTTACGTGAGATGTGTATCCTTGTACTTTGCGGTCATCTTGTTTCTGCTATGCTGACCCTTTGGTCTTTTGAACGCTGTCTGCTCTCAGGCACTCGTTCAAGTCAGTTGTTGGCGACGGCTCGGGCGACTACGTGAGTTACCCAGATGTGTTGTTCTCATATAACCATCTCGTTGACGACCATTGCTTTTCGCTCGCATAGATTCCAGCCGAAGGATTCCACTACAAACCATCTCTCGCTTGGCCACCCATCCTGGGACCCGAGAACGAGACCGATGTTCTCATCAAGGACCCCCTCACGGGTGTAGAGAAGTCGACGACGCTCACAGAGCAGGTTCAGGTCAGTTTGAATTTTCGCCGAATGAAGGTCTCAAAAGCACGTGCTGAACCAATGCATATGTCTCATCCGTCAGGTCTACACGACGAATAAGTATGTCAAATTACGTCTGACACGTTTTAAAAATCCGATACTCACCTGGTATTTCACACTCAGACTTCTGCCTCACCCTCTAGTCTCGCCGGTCAATCAAGGAAGCCTGGGAGGACTCTGTCCTTTGATGATTGTACGTGTTATTTGCCTGCTAAATCCGGCCAATTTAAACTGACGTACGTCTCACCATCGTACAGATTGGTGGAGGATCGGAACTTCTGGTATGTTCAGAAATTCGATGAAAACGTGTCAGATCGTCAACTGATCCTATCCTTCGTCTGTGAACACAGAGAGATGAGATGATCTATCTTGGTTAGCAAGCTGCATGGTTGTCGGATCCTCGTTTAGTGACTGGAGATCTTACATGTATCTCTTTCGGCAGCTCATAAGGCTGCCAATCCTACCATGTATCCTCCTGGTGAGGCTGTGCTCGCCAAGTATCCGAAGCAGCGAGAACTCGTCTCGGCCTTCCCTCCGACAAAGGTTCATCTTCAGATGTACGATGGGTAAGTATACTCTCAACTCTGCCCTGCCTGATTCGGGATACGACAACGTTGACGCTATCGATACCTCAGATGCTGCCATGTTACTCCAACGCTCTCGTTTACCAAGCCTGCCCGTTCGATGTACCGAGTAAGCCTTCCCCAGCATGTGTCCTCGCGCTCGATCCGACACCAAACTGATTCATCTCTCGCTCCTTATCCAGGCCGGTGCCAAGTAAGCTGTAACGTCGCACCTTAAGCTCTCGATTCCCAAAACCTGACCTTCTCTTTCGCTTCTTTCTGTCTAGCTTCGTACTCTGGGCGATCGCTGCCGCTAAACTGACCGAGCACCATGCCGCTGGACAACACACTTCTGGTCATACCCATCGTCACGCCTCGAAAAAGTCCTCTTCTTCGTCTCTCGCTCAAGACCAGTCGAGACTAGCCTCATCAAGACAAAGTACCGTCAGCTCAGCATCCTCCTACCCCGTCTCGCCTGCCGACACAGAAGGTGCAACGATCGCTCATCCCATCAGTGACAGCATCCACGAGCTTGCCAACAACGAGGAAACAGATTCAATCACTGGGTCAGAGTGGTCATCGGACTCGGACATCTCTTACGATCCAGTTCACCCCCCTTCTGACATTGTCGCAGTTACCGGAACGGAACCAATGTATGTGCTAGATTCATTTCCGGTTGGTTAATGCTTGTCGCCTTTCTCGAAAAGGACCGCTCACTTTAGCCACGTCTGAAAGGTTCGTCGACTCGATGATTCGAGAGCGGGTGTCCGTTCGAGGGCGGATCAGGGAAATGGAACCTGTGTCTCATCTCGACACGTTCGATGGTCTCGACGTGGAGTCTATCGGACACATCTCGGGCTATGGACCCATCGTTCGTCCTCTCGCTCTCTCGCGGCTGCAAGCTCATCCCTAATCCACCTATCTTCCCGATTTTGATTTTTTTTCTGAAACGAACGGCCAACTTCTCAGGTCAAATGGCTCGCGGCACGAGCCGATTGGGATCGAAAGCACGCAAAGATCCTCGCTTCGACTCGAGCCACCAAAGTCGAAGATCGACGATTGGCAGAGGAGAACGGTTACCTCAACCGATCTCTTGCTGGAGAGAGACCTCCACTGACGTCCGTCGTTGGTTTCCACTCGAGCGAGCTCGCTAGGGAAGCTGCCAAGAGTGTCGACGAGGTTGGAAAGAAGAGCAAAACGGCAACAGGTCCAATCGCTTGGTGGAACAAGATGGGTGAGAAGGCGGATGAGTCCACGGCTAAGCAGAAAAGTGTTCAAGAGATGGAGGTCCGTTCCTTCCTTCCTTCTTCTCAATTTATCGTTCAAAGGATGTTGTGTCGTTGACTTGTGCTGATTTGATGTGTATATGCTATCCCTTCCCTTCTGTCTCGCTCGTGATCTAGACTCGACTTGAATCTCTCGGTATCAACGACGAGTCTATCGGTGACAAGAAGGATGCTGTCGTCAAGCAGCAACTCGAGGCAGCTGGGCTTGACGTCAAGCCTTCATCAGTCTCGCCGACGACGACCAATCCTGCCCGAAAGATGGGGCCACTTTCGACGAGTGTGTCGCCTACTGCGAATGCTACTGCTATCCCCGAGGAGCCGAGGGAGGAGATCAAACAAGGCACAAGCAGCAATGAAGCGCCTGTTGTCCTCGGCAAGGAGCTCTAGAGGAAGGAAGGAGAAAGAGAGTATCGTGTCTGTCTGTATCATCGAGTCCATACCATCCACTACCCTTAATAGTCAACATATCATCGAGTCTTATACATGTCTACAACGAGAGATACGGGGGAAAGGGGTCACAATTTTGGACGCAGCGATCTCAAAGATAACAAAAAGACAACAACAACAACAACAAAAGTAGAAGCTGTCTAGACCATCTCAGATTCAGGGAGACCGAGATGGCTCTCTTTGAGGCCCTCGATATCGACAGTGATCTTCTCGAACACCAGACCTCGATCGATGGACCAGAGGTGGAGTGTATGGGCACCAGCAGTGAGAGTATGATTTGTCGAAGATTCACGAACTGCGTTCCCGACAACCTCATTCCAGTCGGGTGGGTTCTACGAGTAGCGAGAAGAAGCAGGTTGAGTACCCTCTCCCGCAGGGGAGCCAAGGACATAGTTAATGTTATGAACTCACCGAACCAGCCGAGGAGGCAGCGGGAATGGGCTGGATAACTTGAGGCGTTTCGTCATCGACTCCGACGGCGTACGCAAGACGCTGACCATCGGCCAGGTAGTTCAGAGTCATACCCATGTAAATCGAAACAGTAGCGTTCTGTTGAACCGATCGAGTGAGCGTCAGACCAGACTCTAAACGAGGCGATACGTACTTCCAGGAAGGAAGATAGAAAAGGGAGAAGAAAAGTTCAAGACACTCACTGTCTTGTTCGAGAAAGTGTAAAAGTCATACTCAAGATGGGGACCACTTCCGACTTCAAACCGACTTCCAACAACTGGTGCGACTTGGACACCGCCCGATCTAGCTCGAGGACTGTAGCCTGGAATGACGAGGAAGGAAGCGCCATCATGGGATTCGTTTCTCGAGAAATGAGCTGCTTCCATCGATACGCCTCCATCTGATTGAACAAATCCTGAGAAACCCGAGGAGGGAGATTGGTTCACGAGAGGAAGGTAGATGATATAGCTGATGGAGAGATCGGCGGGTTCAAGAGAGGGGTGGGTGGATGTTGAGTTGATTTGAATCTGGATTTGATGACCAGGATGTAAACAGGTCAGTGACAGGGGAAGTGAAGGTGAGATTGCAAGCATACGAGGTTCCTCACAGCGACGGTGGTTAAACCTTGAGGCAAGGCCGACCAGTCTTCAACTGAAACCTCTACCCGTTGCGTCCAAGTGTCCGAGTCCGTGACGAGAACGTCTCCGGTTGAGGAAGAGAGTTTCACGGACGAGACGTTGGCCATCGCATGCCACGTGAAGTTTGAGGCTGAGCCCTGACCAAGGTCAAAGTATCGAGAACTAGGTCCGTAGGGAGAGAGCGTCGGTAAACTGGGTGGAGGACAGTTGTAACCCAACGCACATTCTGACAAATCAAGGAAGGACAAGGAATAGCTGGGAGCGTTAACATCATGCTACTTCAGCGAAACGTCGAAAGCAGAGTAGGTTGCTGATTTACGATTGGCGTTGTCCCCTGGCCAAGCACCCATGCTTCCTTCGACGGTGATT
This sequence comes from Udeniomyces megalosporus, assembly GCA_039545415.1. Lineage (NCBI taxonomy): Eukaryota > Fungi > Basidiomycota > Tremellomycetes > Cystofilobasidiales > Mrakiaceae > Udeniomyces > Udeniomyces megalosporus. Next base: position 622,438 of record BCKM01000002.1, on the reverse strand, counting down.
CGCATCGGACCTGCGAGAGCAGATTGTCGAGATTGGATATAGCTGATGGGGGGCATCGTATCGGCCATCGGTTGCTGCCAGTATCCGTATCCGAGATGAGTCTGATCCATCATGCTGTTGGGAAAAATCAAGGAATCAGACGCTTCGTCAGCCAGGACTCCCATGGTTGTAGACGCCTTGTAAGTGAGTCAACCACTCACTGATCCCACTTGCCGTTGAGCAGCGAGTGATACTCCCTGGTAATCTTTGCATCTTCGTCGAACAAAGCGAGCGCCTCAGCCGAGTAGAGGTTGGTGCTCATCAAAGCTTGAGTTGAGGCGAGATTATTCCTTCCCACGGCGATGTTGAGGCAAGTGACCGTGGTGACAGCCCTGACGGGGTGAAGTATATATTCGAAAAATGAGGGCTTCTTCGCATCGGAAAGGTTGTTATAGATATCCCAGGCATCGGACGCTAAGCTCTGCCACTCCTCCGAAACGCGGTCGGCCCTGTGTGAGATGGGCACAGAAAGGGTCAGCGATATGAGCATCGAGAAGATATCGATGAGACGATCCGAGGTGACATGGAGGTTCGAGTACAGGGGATGTCACTAACTCGCGATAGTCGATCAAAGAGTAAGTCGTAGGTGATAGCAGCTCTGGCTTGATCCTTGAGACAAGGTAAGAGTATCGGCTAGCAACGTCGGCCGTCCTGTCAGCGACATCATCTCCGAACTCTCGAGCCGCCCAAAGCTTAAGGAAGGTGGCCGGCGAGTCAGGCGTGCTCCAGCTGGTGGTATCGTATGCCATAGTGAAGAAGAAGTCCATGGGAAGTTGCATTGGAACTGGAAAAGAGTATATCGTTAGTTTGATATTTGGTAGATGAGAGCAAAAAATCAGTATCAGGTGAAAATACTGACCGAGGTCACCGACGTTGACGATCCAAAGCTGATCGGCACCAGACTGTTTGGTGAGCGTCAGCTCTTCCCAAGTCTTAGCTAGGTTGATGGTATTGAGCCACTTGTAGTCCCGAGGGTCTCCGACATAATCGAAATGGTAGCTGAAGGAAAATGGGACGTCAAGTCAATTGGCATGATTGCCGGAGATTGAACATGAGGGATGGATCCAGACAGTAGCACGCACTAAAGACCGCTTCCACCTGATCGGGTGTTCTCGGTAGCGTTGGGTAATCGTCGAACGTTTCCCCAGTTATCATCTGTCCAAAGCAGAATGACCTAACAAGAGAGTCGAAGCCCACAGTGAGAAAATGAGACGCGAGCGTGATCCTCGCAGCTAGCACTCACGTCGTCCGGGATGACTAAGCCTTGCTCGATGTAGGACTGTACCTCCTTGTAAAGGCACCAGACTCTGTTGGCGCAAGATCCGTCGCCCAAAGGTGTCAGCACACGACGAAAGGATGTAGGTCCACCGAGGATCTCGTAAGCTCACTGTGGAATCTCATCGATGGACTTATTCGTGATGTTGGTCAAGATGGATCGCTGGTTGGCGATAATGTTCTCGACGATTGGGACGTTGGCACCTGGGAGAGGTAGGTCACCGTCGCCTCGCATACCTGTCGAGATATGTGCGCGTTAGAGGCGGATCAGCTAATTGCTGAGGTACGGTCTACCTCGCAACAAAAGAAACTTACCGATAGTGTATACGGTGTCGAAAGTTTTGGTCCGGTTCACGCCCTCTGTCCAGAAGCTGTCGAGGAACTCTGAATTGGTGGTGTAGTTCCAAGGTCCTTCTCCATATTTGCTCCATTCGGGCTACAAAAGAGCGAGCGAGAGGGATCAAGTAAGAGTCAGGTCATGGGTAGACAGGCGCGGATAACAAGGGACGACAAAAACGGACAGTGTTACGGGCCATTGGTTCTTGGTGGCTTGTGCCCATCTAGCACCGACCAGAACAGCGACAGAGGAGGTCAGTCGATACACTCTGAGTTTTTAGATCGCAGATCAAATGATTCACCACAACGCCATACTCGTCGGCAAGCGGAAGGTTGAGTGGATCGTTGAGAGCGAACATGGCTGGAATCACAAGGTTTATGTTAGGATATCAACGTCGCGGATGATCGTGCTCTGCCGGACTGACCACTCCACATCTATTGAGGAACGATGTAATTGTCAGTTGCAAGGACTCGAAAGAGGTCAAGCGACCAACACAATCACGTACAGCAGGCCAGAGGTAGTTGGCTTTAAGTCGAAGGATCAGCTCAAAGATGCAGGTATAGAACTGAGTAAGATTGAACGAGTGATAGCGTAAGCTTATCTCATTGACTTCAGTGCACGTCGACAGAAGGTCTTAACCCACCTCATGCTTGAACGGAGCATCTAGGGTAGTATCGAAGTGCTTGGTTGCCCAGTTAGTCAGAGCTGGCTGCTCATCGTTCAGGAAGAATCCTCGGTATTTAACGCTCGGTTCGCCGTGAGTTAGACCATCCGAGTGAACATAGACCTCATCCTGATGATCCACAGCGACATCCGCCCACCAGTACCTATACGGTAGATGCATATCGAGTCAGTAAGTCGTTTGGACGAGAGAATGCAAATCAGGATTACCAGGGCGAGACACCCATCTGCTCAGAAAGGGTGTAGAGTCCATATATAGTCCCGCGTTTGCTGTGAGAGATTACCAAGCTGATCAGTCCTACAGATCTCGACGTCAGGCACACGATTAAGTCGAGCACTCACTCGCTACCAGCCACTATCAGCGCTCTCTCGACTCCATCCATAGGATTGTCGACTACCTGAATTGTATAGCTCTCCCACTTTCCCTGAATTGATGAGGTGTCGAGTTTTCCAGCAGATACCAGCCGCTTGACGATGGTGGACTGCTCCAGACTACCAGCGATGACCATGAGGCCTCCGCCAGAGACATCCTCAGCATTGTGAAGAAGGTCGAGACATCGGCCAGTGACCCGTTTGACATCGTCGTTGAACGTCTGAGCTGCTCTCAGAATCCCTGGAAAATCATCTGAAGAGACGACGAAGGATGGGAGAGGATGGGAGGAAGAGACGAGGGGGAACGGATCGATAGAGGAGTTGAAGGAAGGTGAGGACGAGAAGGAGACGATCTGAGGTTGTCCAAGGGCCGAGACGAGAGTCATCAGCCCTAGTAAGGGAATAATCCTTGAGGTGTAGAGCATGGTGGTGGTTGTTAGAGGTAGAAAAATGAAGGAGGTGACCCGGTTCATTTAACGGTCCATCGGAGCACTGACGCCGGCTACCGGACATAAGTCAGAAGGGGGGAAATTGTCAATCTAGAGACCTCAGCCGGTTGTAGACGGCCTAGTAAACTCTTGATAGTCAACATGAAATCGTGTCGTGAGCCTTCGTGTCAAGTCGTGATGGATCGATCCTCGTCTTCCCCCTCGCCCCCTCCGTTGTGCTGCTTGCTGAATCCTCCTGCAGATGTCTCCCGCACATCGACCAGAATTTACTCTGTCCAATCGAAGATAGTGGTGAATCCAGCAGCCATTGTGACACCGATCTAGGAGAAGAGCGAATAAAGAGAATCGAGTTGAAGCGGGAGCAAAGCGAAGAGAGCATACGGACCGACCGGAGAACTCACGACGAGCAAGAAAGAGAGTGCCATGAGGCCACTCTCGAGCTTTGAGAAGGGCTCAAAGTGGGATAGCGAGCTCTCGGGACGACTTGATGGAGACGACTCGGATAAGGACAAGGTCCTTGATCGGTGGTTGATGTCAGCCAGGTGGGATGTCGTTCGGGAGGGGGACGGAGGAGAGCTCATGGTGGGCGAGGGTGGAATGGGTAAAGGTAGTCTTGTAAAGAGAGGAGAAGGAGGTCGATATGAGAACGTCAACGATGTCGATGGGTTGGAATCTGGAGCTGAGCGAAGTCTCCACGTCCACCTAATTCCCACTCACCCCCCATCTCTACATCAATTCAACACTACAAACACCAATGTCACGTTCATACGATCGAGGTCCGTCATCAATTCACCCCAGATACCCGAATGAACAATCAATCCGACCGACCACAGCCCAAAACGAGCCAACCTACCAACATCCCTCCTCAACCTCCCGCTTACCCTTCGTTCACTCCTGCTTCTCCCACCATCTACAGCTCTCACTGTATTCTCGCCTGATGGTCATGTGAGTCCATCAGTTTCCATCTGTCAATGCCTTTTATTCTCTTGCTTTGGCTCATCACACGAATCATCTCGTTCGATTCACCTCTAGCTCTTCCAAGCAAGTTCCCTTACCATTACGTTCCATCATCTCTCGTCCGCCTCACTAACCGCTCGCTACGTGTCATTAGGTCGACTATGCTCTCGAGGCCGTAGCTAAGGGAACTGCTGCCGTTCGTCTCCATTAATCGCCCCTTGCCTTCAAGTCTGAGCTCATCTCCGCCTCGCTTCATGTCCCGACTTTCTCCTTCTCTAGGTCGGGGTTAAGTCGTCCTCCTGCGTCGTCCTTGGAGTTGAGAAGAAGACTGCACTGCAACTGCAAGACCCAAGAACGGTTCGAAAGGTTGCGATGCTTGACGATCACGTCTGTCTGGCCTTCTCTGGTGAGGGATCGATGCGGTCATCGCACAGTCGTTAAGGTCGATCGACACCCAAGCTAACACACCCGGTACCTCAGGTCTGACTGCCGATGGAAGAATCATTATCGACAAGGCTCGTGTAGAGTGCCAGAGTCATCGGTTGACGGTCGAGGACCCAGTCAGCGTCGAATTCATCACTCGATACATTGCTGCTCACAAGCAGGTATGTCTTTCCTCCTCATCTGCTCTCTCGAAACGCTAATCTACATGGTCAGACTGACCAAACGCACATGCCTCATTTAGCGATACACTCAATCCGGAGGTGTTCGACCATTCGGTATCTCTTGCCTTTTGATCGGATTCGACCCTAACGACTCGACACCTCGACTTTACCTGACTGAGCCAAGTGGAATCTATAGCGCATGGAAAGTGAGTGGATTAGTCCTTCCCCTCGATTCGTTACTGGGCATCACCTGACTGATCATTTTTGATCATTCAAGGCAAATGCCATCGGGCGATCATCCAAGACGGTTCGAGAGTTCCTGGAAAAGAATCATCGAGACGATCTGACGAGAGATGAGACTGTCAAGCTTGCTATCAAGAGTCTGCTCGAGATTGTCCAGACTGGAGCCAAGAACATTGAAATCAGCGTTATGGATGGTTACGGCCAGATCAAGGTCCGTTCCGCTGCATTTGTCTGACGGTTGGCCTCTGAATACCTGGACTAGTCTGACTCTACCCACTACTTCTATGTAGAACCTGACCCTGCCTGAAATCGAGGCGATCGTAGTGGACATAGAGAAGGAGAAGGAAGCTGAGGCCGAGAAGAAGAGGACCCGTCTTCAGGCTACTGCTGCGTCAGCAGGTGAGATGACCGCTCCTCCTCTCTGCTACATCTTCCCAGTGTATCTCGGCAGTTCAAAATTGACATGCTTTATTCTTTCCCTTGTCGATCCAGCCGCGATGACTGAGGCGTCGTCGTAGCGAGCCAAATGTGTGGTTCATGACGATTGATGATCAATTTTTCTCTGATTCTGCGCGTCTAATTGAGGGGATTCATGAATTTCTATGCTCAACACGCGTCGACATTGAGAGAAAATGATTGATCTTGTGAACCTTGACCGTGAAACAAAATGGGAAGGGCACGCGTCACAAACTCAACCCCAGCTTCCACCTCTTCCCCTCTCGGCCTCTCGCATCACCCTGTCTTTCCTTCTCACCCGCCTCAAGCCAAGCAAAGGGCGCATTACTAGTCACCGCTCCCACCCCGATACCCTTAGCACGCCTACTGCTGTCTCTCAATCGTCTTCTGCCTCACATCACCCACCCACCTTCCATACTCCTCTCCTCCTTCCTTCCCCACCTATCGCCTCGTGATGTCGTGTCGCGATGTCATTCCTCAGTCTTCCTCGCCAATTTCGGCGTGCTCATCGCGCCCAAAGCGGAGGACATATGAAGAACTCAGAGAAGCGCTCTACGAAGAAGCACGGCATCCGTACGTCAACTGCCCTGTTCGATCTCTCTCGTCACTCTACCTCTGACCACTTTTTGAGTTACACGCGCTCAGTGATGGACCATACACATATCCGATCCGTAGGAAAGGTTCTGACGCATGTCGCAAGGAGATAAGCAGACACTTCACTGGTACGGAAGCGGTTACATACGCAAATGGGAAGAAGGTCATTGAAGTCAAAGAACCACCTATTCCCTTCCTCGAGGCGATCCGGTAGGCTACCATCTGGCGACTGTGGAAGAGACAGTAGGGCAAGAAGCTGACGATGACCCACGCTTGACTCACAAGGTACAACATTTCTGTCGATCCCGACGGGACTACCCATCGCATGGGACTTGCAGGGTTCAGCGAGGGAACAGAATCCAGGGCGACTAGAGTCATTCTACAGAGAGGAGTGGGGCTTCCAGAGTGAGTCCAGTTGATGATGCAGCTCTCAGTGGGACACGGATGACGCGTCTTTTGGCAGAGGACCTATCGCTCGTCCTTGTATAGCTGATTTCGAATTGGCTGACTCCCACAGCAGCTTGGAAGAGCTCGAGGCTTGGATGAAAGAGGCGACTTCAGCGAGTCGGACTGCGCCCCAAGCCCCCCAGCAGCCCTCGCCTGAACCGCCTACGCCCTCCTCCACGCGCTCTTCTGCTCGCGCTTCCACTCGATCTTCCTCTCGAACATCATCTCGCAAGAATGTGGCTCCTTCAAACGTTGAGGTACTTGTCGAGAAGTCACCCCCAGAAACGAAAGCCCTTGCTGTTCCCATTGCATCTTCCTCTCGGGTCAAGACCACCGTCTCCTCCGAAGCTGTCTGCAACCAAGCTCTTCGTCCTCGTCCTGTCACTCGATCCATCCCCATCTCTGTCAAGCAGTTGAGCTCCTCGACCTCTATCCCTGACCTCACCAACTCTACCCTATCTCAGCAGCGCAGCTCTCTCGGCTTCAAGGCAACCAAACTCGTCAAGAGCCAATCCAAATCATCTCTGTCACAGAATACCAACGATCCAAGTCAAGATTCCCCTAAAGGTGCTAAGAGGAAGAGGATTCCATCGGTATCTAGAGAGAAATCGAGGGCTCAAAAGGATCTTGATGCGGCTGGACCGACGATATCGCATCCTTCTTTGGAAGGGGAGGAAAGGCGAAACAAAGGGAAACGACGAGCACTTCCTGGACACATCGATGCTGTGAGACGAGGGGTGGAAGTAGACACCAGCATGATGTCGCCAGGAGGGGGCATTTTGGCTGAACTAGGCTCACACGATCAGGTAGACGACGCCTTCGACATCGTAAGCCCCCCCTTCACACTCAACACCATATAGAATCCTGACCTTCCAACACTTGGTTGTCCTTGATTTCCAGACACTGTCCAACGGACTCCCCAGATTTTCTCCCCAAGAATTCTCTACCTCAACGCCCGTCCGTCATTCGGTATCCCGCAAATCAGCCCTCGATAGTCTCAGGCGCATCAACATACCTCGAATCCCACCTCTGATATCTCATCGCGTTACCCCAAACCTGTCCCGTCCACAAGCTCTCGCTTCCACTCGATCTGTCCCAGCAGCGGAAGCCGTACCAACTCAAGCAGGTCCAGCTCCTTCCTCTGCATTACGAAGGTCAGCGACGACATCTTCTTTCAGCATACGACCTCGATCGTTCTCCGACGGTCCGCCGAAACCGATCGCCTTGGCTCCTCCTTTACCACCTCGAATCCCACACATGCATCGTCCGACTCATCAATCTCCTACCACCTCGACAACATCTTCTCACGATCAAGCATCGACGAAACCGAACATCTATTCCTCGCCAAAACCTTTTCCACCACCCATTGACAATCTCTCATCTACTTCTCCACCTTCACCCGCTCCACCACCTCTTCCCTCATCCTCCTATGCCAGTCACAAAGGTAATCTAATGGCCGACAATGACGACACCACGGACGACCTTCATCTCGTTGCCGCCATCACCGGAGGAGGTGGAAGCAAGCGAAAAACGTTCGCGATGGAAGATGAAGAGGATGGCTCAGCAGACCTAAGCGCTCAAAGCCAAAGGGAAGCTTTTGGTTGTTCGTTCAGTCAGATCGATTCCAACATAGACGACTTGAAATCGTTCCTCGATGAAGAGGAGTTGGAAACCCAGGGTTTTTGATCTGTCCATCTCCCTTTTGCTTCCCTCGCTTGACCTTGCCTTCAGTCCCAATCATTGCCCTTTTTTCTCTGGTAGCCCCAAAACATCCGCTTCGCTTCCCATTACTGTACTCTTCTTGATTCCCAAACCCTCTCCTCCTCGAAATCTGTTTGTTCTCCCTACTAATTCTTTTTGATCTATGCGGCTATTTCTCTACGTTTGATGATGACACGAAGGAGTCAACCGAGCCGAGGACCCAAATCGGGAAATGAAGCTCATCATGCTCTCGTCTATGTGTCTAATTGGAAAGGGGGGGGGGGGGGGGGGGACCTGAATTGGGTTGAGAGTTGAGCTGATTCGGTGTGTGAGGGACTGAGCGCAGTGAGTTGAGTGAGGCGGGGGGGGGTGGGTTGGGAGATGAAGCTGAAGAAGGCGGTAGATCCCTCTGCTGCACATGCTCGAGTTGAGGACTGAAGTAGCTAACTGCCTAAGGCTGACGATCCTCTTTATTTTTCTTGTGGATGATAGGATAAAAGCATGCAGAACGATGAACCATGGAAGGTAGCAAAAAAGACAATGGTCGAGTGAAGGTGAAGGAGTTGGAAAAGAAAAACCATGAAGCTGCAAAGAGAAAGGATCGAGAAGAGAAACAAACAAGGATAGAATTATGAAAAGCAGAAAGGTAGCAGGGGTTTCGGTCACTACCAGCCCTGTTCCGAGAACAGAAGAGAGCTTTTTTTTTAGCGGTCAAGAAGAAGTTGAGGGGTTAAAAGTCAGCAGAAAGAACGGTCAAGTGAGACTTCAAGAGAGAAGAGGAAACAGGAAGGCAAAGAGGACTCACATCGACTCTCCGTTGTGGGTCCTCCGTATGCTCTCTGCCAGAGTAGCCGAGATATCGATCGCGTCGAATGCGTCATCGGGACATTCTTCCGATCGCTTGGACTGAGGAAGGGTGTTTGTGACGACAAGTCGCTTGATGGGAAGATCCTTGATGGCATCGGATGACGTTGAGGAGAGAAGACCTATTTTTGAGGAAAGAGGGAGGGATTGAGCGAAAGATGTCGGGAAAGTGCACGACGGATCAGGATGAGACGAACCATGAGAGACGATGGCCCAGACTTCCTTTGCGCCCTTTTCCTGAAGGACCTGAGCGGCGAGGCCGATCGTTCTACCAGTGTCGATCAAATCATCAACTAAGATGGCGACCTGTCAAGATTAGCAAGGAAAACACGAGGGGGTGCCCGTGATTAGCGCCTTGCGTTTCAGGCTGCTCTTCACGAGATACTGGCGTTCTCTTCTCACCTTGCCCTTGACGTCACCAACGAGCAACTCCATCTTGTCCTCTTTACTAATCGTCTCACCCTCGGTAACAGCTCTCTGATCTCGGTCTCGTTTCCTGTTGATGAGTGCAAACTCGAGGTTGAGTCTATCCGCCAAACTAGTAGCTCTCTTTGCTCCTCCTGCATCTGGAGAAACAATGACAGCTGATTCCCAATCAGGGATGTTGTGCTTGATGTATCGAGTGACGATGGGTTCGGTAAAGAGGTTGTCGACGGGAATGTCAAAGAAACCTTGGACTTGAGAAGCGTGGAGATCCATGGTGATGACATGGTCGGCACCAGCGACAGTGATGAGGTTGGCAACGAGCCTTGTGAGAAGGAATCGTGGCGAGCAAGGAGTAGTCGTAAGAGGAAGCGTGAGCATACGCTGAGATGCTTAGAGCGAGATTGTTTGTTCAAGGAGAAGAGATGCAGGTAGCGACTCACTTGGCAGTGATAGGAGCTCTAGACTTGTCCTTCTTATCCTGTCGAGCATAAGGGTAGCAAGGGATGACGGCAGTAATTCTTCGAGCAGATGCCGTCCTGCAAGCGGAGATGAGGATGAGGAGTTCCATCAAGTGATCATTGACCTATTGAGTTTTCGAACAGTCAAGGACAGTCGATCAGTATTGGTGATCTCGCCAAACGTTCGGACGAGGAGGAGTGGAAGAGAAGTGTTCGTCTCGTCCGAGTCCCCCTCCCCCACTTCCCCAAATTCGCTCGGAGGAGAGCGCCCAGGGGGCGTCCGCCCGGATAAGCGACGAAAGCAGACTCACAGAGGGTGGAGAAGGTGATTGAATGATGAAGACGTCTTCGTCACGGACTGATTCATGAATTCGAACGCCAATCTCTTGATCGGCAAACTTTGTGCATTGAGAAGAAGTCAGGGGGATACCGAGTCTGTGAGATTTGAACGAGCGAGATTTCGATACGTCAGCGAGAGTCGACGACGACGAGCAGACGCTTGGGCGACCAAGGAGAAGATGAGAGGGAGACACGACGAAGCTCGTACCTGTCTGCGACAGATTGAGCGAGCTCGGGATGGGACGTCCCTAAGAGAAATCGAGCCGACGAGGTCCGAAGGATGGAAAGGCGTCAAGGGTGAATTGAGCTTTCGTTCTTGGTGTCTTTACTCTCCAGTCTCTCGCTTCATCGTAAATTTCCTTCGGGGATTGGAACGAGGTTGACTTACCGGTGAGGAGTCTGATGGCGTTTCCGGTGTGCATAGTCGAAAGAGGGTGCTAAGGATTCAAGTATTTCGAGTTGAGTTGAAGGGGTGGATTCGATTCGTTGGGCGGTCGGTAGTTGGGTGTGAGCTTGGGATTGGTCAAGATGTCGGATGAGATTGTTGGCTCGACTAGTTAATCTTTGGCGTGTACTGACGTTTGTATGAACAAGAGCGAGTGGGTGAAGGATAGAGGAAGGTCAGAGCACGCTTGGACCACGAGCTCTCTCAGTTTCAACTTGTTTGAACCATCTCCAGAACCGTCACCCTCAATCAACCATACCACCGCCAAACTAGATCGATCAGATGCCATCGATACAAAACCAATACGCACGTCAGTTTAATCCCCACCCATCGTACCATCAATATTCAGTCACCCGCTCAAGATCAACTCCAAACTTGACCTCGCTTCCTCCATTTCCTCTTTCCTTTCTCTCACCCTCTTCTCCACCTTCGCCTCCTTATCAGTGCGTGCTCAAAAGTCGCTTGGCATCGTCCAGAGTTGCCCAACCTACGAGCCTGTCCCGGGGTTCGCTCCGTAAGTCGTCCCATCAGCTTTCCTCGAGTCGGACGACCCTTTCTTTCTCTCGCTCTACTTCACCTGTGCTCGGATTCTAGGCATCTTGTCCTTGACGCTGGAGCACACCAAGATATAGCAAAGTCTGACACAACAACTTTGATCAAATTCTGAACCACGCTAGTCCTGAGATACATACCCGAACGATCCAGTACTCTCCGACCGGCCAGGTCTTTGCCTACGCCCTCCCAACCACGTATGTTCCCCCTTGATCCAGCTCGAACCGAGAATGATGTGCACGATGCTTCATGCTGAGTCCTCGATCTGATATCCTCTCAGGGTTGTTATCATCGACACTGCCTCGGGTTCAGTCGTGAGAGAGCTTGCCGTCAACGGTGCAGTCGAAGTTGCCTTCTCACCAAAGGGATCGTTCCTCAGCACCTGGGAACGGTATTGTAGGTACTTTTTGCTCCAAGATGCGAACAAGATATAAGTCTCAAACTGGTTCTGAACAAAATTTGATTGGTTGTTAAATCAGCCAAGCCAGAGGATCCTAACGCTCAGCATAACAACCTGCGCATCTTCTCGGTTGAGTCTGGGGAAGAGGTTATGGCTTTCACCAATAAGTCTCAGGAGAATTGGTTCGTCTGGATAGTCGGTCATTTGTTGAAAACCGAGGCTATGTCATCGTAGACTGATTCACGTGACCTATTGGTGTCTCGATCTGTAGGCAGCCCTCATTCCCTCCCTCAGAATCGCACCTCATCCGAGTCTACAACTCCGAGATCCTTCTCTTCTCCGCTGCTTCCCTCTCCACCAAGTCTGCGCCCATCTCTCGGTTCAAGGTCGAGGGTCTCAAGGGAATCTGGGTCGGTGGAGGTCCTGAGGGAGAAGGTGTCGCCGTCTTTGTGGGCGAAAAGAATGGAGCGCCGGCAAACATGAGCTTGTACTCGATTCAGACCCTTTCTGGAGCGACTCCTGTGGCGACCGCTTCAAAGACGTTCTACAAGGCCGACAAGGTCGTCGTCAAGTGGAACGACGCTGGCTCGATGGTCCGTTCCGTTTCCTTTTTTTGAGATCCGCTTCAGCTCTCATCTTCAAGAAATCTGATCTCACGAACACCTGATGGACTCAAAAATATTCCACAGGCCCTCTTCCTAACATCGACCGATTTCGACCAGACTAACAAGTCGTATTACGGAGAGACCAACCTTTACCTCGTCGCTCTCAGAGGCGGTTTCGACTGCCGAGTAGCCCTCGACAAGGAGGGTCCTATTCATGATTTCAACTGGGCTCCCAACTCGAGAGAGTTTGGTGTCGTCTACGGTTGTACGTCCAACCTTGCTCTTGGCTCGTTCGACTTGAATCGTTGCAGCGCCGGCTAATCCGGTTGCCTCTTCGCTTGTCAGACATGCCCGCCAAGACCGTCCTCTTCGACACAAAAGCAAACCCTGTTCACGATCTCGGTCTCTCCCCTCGAAACTTCATCTGCTACCAACCTCAGTCGAGGCTTCTCCTCGTCGCCGGTTTCGGTAACTTGAGCGGTGCCATCGATGTTTGGGATCGAAAGACCATGAAGAAGGTCACAGAGATCCGAGCTCCTAACGCGACCGTGTGCGAGTGGAGTCCAGATGGACACTACATCATGAGTGAGTTATGCGAAGACGTGGAACGAGACCCTTCTCTCTGCCTGCAACTGACCCGTCTCTCTTCCTCGACCAGCTGCCACCCTTAGCCCTAGATTGCGAGTTGACAACGGACTCAAGATCTGGTGGTGTGGCGGAGGTCTCTTGCACCAGGAGCTGATCCCGGAGCTATACCAGGTCGGTTCATCAACGAGAAATCATTAATCAAATGGTGGTCGCTGAAATCTTCTGCCTTTGGTTCGTGCTTTGTTCTGTACAGGCTCTCTGGCGACCACTCCCTCTTTCTCACTGTCCCCCCTTCCCCGCCACCATCCCCGCTGCTCCCGCTCCATCGACTGCTGTCGCCTCCCTTCCTCCTCAAGCTCCTGCCCCCGTAGCTGCAGGAGCGTACCGACCTCCCGGAGCTCGAGGAACCTCGACCCCTACTATCTTCTTGCGAGAGGATCAAGGTGGTCTTCCTTCGACTTCCTCTCCTGCTGCTTCCCCCGCCTACGCTGCGCGAAGTCAGCAGCAGGGTCGACGAGCTCCTCCCGGAAGCGCTCCTAGAGAGGAGGGCGAGCAGCAGGGTACCAAGAAGAAGGGTGGTGTCGGCGCGAGAGAGAAGAGGAAGAACGGAAGGCAGCAGCAGAACGGTGGTCAGCCTCCGCTCAACGCTGCCGAAGAGGTCATCTTGGCTCCTCCAATCCAGGTGGCTACTCCTGCACCCCCTGCCCTCGAAGCCGTGGACCCCGTCCAGAAGAAAATCAGGAATCTTTCCAAAAAGGTTTGTCTCGCGCCGTCCTTCTCCTCCCTTGACTGCATCGCTCACGTCATGACCCTGACACCTCTTGACGACTCAGCTCAAGGCTATCGAGGACCTCAAAGAAAAGCTTGCCAAGGGCGAGAAGCTCGAGGCTACTCAGGTTATGAAAATCAACAGGTTCGTCTACCACTGATCCATCTGCATCGACCGTCGGGTTCAGCCAGCTGATCAAGAAGGATACCTGGCTCTCGTCTCAACTAGTGAAAAGGAGATTCGTTCTGAACTGGCTGGTCTGGAGAACGGAACGTCCAAGTAGACGAACATCAATTTATTCATGTATACAAAAGAAAAGCAAGCAAGAAAGAAAGGCTCCCGAATGAATCTGGCACGGGAGAAGTAGAAAGAAGGATAGGAACGCGAGTCGTGCACGCCCTCTCAAACTCAACCTCCTTCCTGAACTAACCCCCGACGACCACCCACCAGCCACCTAATCTCGAGCTGTCTTCTTGATTCACCGTATCCACCAGCTGACTAGACCCTGACGACGACATCCTTCCCATCGCCCAAAGAGTCCTTCTCCTCGCTTGCCTCTCACTATGGACGTTTCCCTCATCCAACTCGTCAACAAGCTCCAAGATACCTTTAGTCAGTCTTCGCCCTTATCGTTCCCTTGGTTTCGATCTTATGCTCAGCCTGCTGATGAGTAGAGATCGGTCGTGACTGCTGTTATCGTGTGTACAGACTCAATCGGAGGAGACGTCGTAGATCTGTAAGGACGGACGACCTCTCTTGCTACGCATTTCTACTCCCTCGCCTATGGCCCCCTTTCGACGACCGACTGACGTCTAATCTCGATCTACTCACTCTCTACTCAATCAGTCCTCAGATCGTAGTCGTGAGCGTCTCAATCAGCAAATAATCCTGGCTCAAGGCCAAACCTCCCGACTCCTAATCCCCTTCCTCTTACATCATGCCCCTCTACCCAGGTTGGCTCTCAATCGTCCGGAAAGTCATCGGTCCTCGAGACGTAAGTTAACATCGCCCATGGGATCGTTCGGATGATACTGATTGCCTTTATCTATAGTATCGTTGGAAGAGACTTCTTGCCGAGAGGGCAGGTGAGAGCTACTCCATCCTGGCTTATCTTGTGCATGTCTTGTCGAGTCAGTCTGACGATCATGTCATCCTTATCTTAGGGTATTGTCACTCGTCGCCCCTTGGTTCTCCAACTCGTCCACACCCCCGGCTCCAAGTCTTCGGGTCCGTCTCCCTGCTTCCTTTGGTCTGCTGCGACCCGATTGATGTTCTAACGTGCTCGTTCTGGAACCCTCTATACTGTGCCATCACACATGCAGATGGAGAAACCCTCACTGATTCTGGTACCGAGTACGCCGAGTTTCTGCATGTCCAAAGACGGTTCACCGATTTCGAAGAGATCAGAAAGGAGATTGAGGCAGAGACTTTCAGAGTGGCTGGACAGAACAAGGTAAGTTGGTCGATGTTCTGCTGAGTAGATGGATCAGAAGAGCTGAATGTTGGGCTGGGAACGCTTTGTGTCTGGTTGTCGTATGTCCAGGGTGTATCAAAATTGCCGATTCATCTCAAGATCTTTGGTCCTGGCGTTCTCGATTTGACTTTGGTCGACCTTCCTGGACTCACCAAGGTAGGTTTCGTTCCTTTGTTCGTAACGGGGCGAGAAAGGCATTCGACTGATCAATTTCATCATCACGATGCTTACAGGTTCCCGTCGGTAAGCACGGCTGGTCCAACACGAGGCCGCATGGAGTTTAGCTGAAATCACTTAAATCCGTCTCTTGATTCTTTTTTCAGGCGATCAGCCGACAGGTCAGTAGATCTATAGTATCAGCTGCCATGGCATTGGAGCTGACAGACTCGTTTCCGCGGGGGTTTCCAGATATTGAACGGCAGATCCGTAATCTGGTCACAGATTACGTCTCTAAGCCCAACTCGTACGCTCGGTGTATTCACATTCTACTAGACCACTTAGTAAGATGGCTGACTCAACTCCTTCGCATTTTCATTAAGCGTCATCCTCGCCGTCTCTCCAGCCAACGTTGATCTTGCCAACTCGGACTCTCTCAAGCTCGCTCGATCCGTCGATCCCCGCGGACTTCGAACCATCGGTGTCCTCACTAAACTCGATCTCATGGATGCTGGAACCAACGCTTCGGATATCCTGACTGGGCGTGTCTACCCGCTCAAGCTAGGTTTTATCGGTGTGGTCAATCGAAGTCAGCAGGACATTAATCAACACCTCCCTATGGCCGATGCGATGGCCAAAGAGTCCGAGTTCTTCGCGAAACATCCTGCGTACAGGACTATCGCTCACAAGTGCGGGACAAAGTTTCTCGCCAAGACGCTCAACCATGTGAGAGACGGTCCAATCGATCTTTGGGAAGAAAGAAGAGAATTTTGAGAGTCGGCACCGAAGCTGACACCTGCTTTTTTTTGTCGCCCATCCGTCTTCCGCCAGGTCCTCATGAACCACATCCGAGAGAAGCTCCCTGACATGAAGGCCAGACTCAACACCCTCATGGGCCAGACTCAACAGGAACTCAACACTTTTGGTGACCTGACTTTCCTCGGAGAACAACACCGGGTAAGCTGCGTTCTGACCAACCTCCATCTGGAGTACTTTGAGCACAGGTTGCCTGCTCCTCACAATGGATGCCGATTCACTGACGTCGTTTCGTCCCTTCTCTGAAGCAGGGTTCCCTCATCCTCAAACTCATGACCGAGTTCGCACGTGATTTCATCTCTGCTATCGATGGCACCTCGCTCGACATCTCAACCAAAGAACTCTGCGGCGGAGCTCGGATTTACTACATCTTCCACGACGTGTTTGGTCGGGCGCTCGAGACGATCGACCCAACGAACAACCTCTCCACTCAAGACATCCGAACCGCCATCCGAAACTCGACGGGACCCCGACCGAGTCTGTTTGTGCCCGAGGCGGCGTTTGATCTGCTTGTCAAGCCCCAAATCAAGCTGCTCGAAGCACCGAGTCTGCGTTGTGTCGAGCTCGTCTATGAGGAGTTGATGAAGATTTGCCATATGTGCACGAGCGTGGTGAGTGAAGACTGATCTGCCAATTGTTCACACCGTTGTATTTGGACTGACGAGCGACCTTCGGGCTTGATTGGCATCTGCATAGGAGCTGGAGAGGTTCCCCCGACTACATTCTCAACTCGTCGAGGTTGTATCGGAGCTCCTTCGGGAGCGTCTCGGTCCAACGTCAGCTTACACTACCAGTCTGATCTCCATCCAGACTGCCTACATCAATACCAATCACCCAGGTTCGTGGTTGTCGTTCCGGTTATCGGCACCTCAGGCTGATGCTCATTGTTCCCGTCACGCTTGACTACAGCATTTGTTGCCGGATCAGCTGAAGTCGCCCGAGACAACAGCAAGCGAGAACAAAAGAAGCTTGAGGTTCCTCCCTCGTCGCATGGTTCGGCGAATGGGGACGAAGCCTCGTCCGAGATGGACCTCGACGATATGCTGCTGAACGGCGCCCCTTCGTCCACTCCTCGCGGCGCTACAAATTCGAGCCACGAGAGAAGCGCGACCAAGTCAACCGTTCTCCCTACATCATCAAATTCGACCTCGGCTGCTGCCGCTCAAGCTCATCGATCCCATCACACGGAGAAATCCTCCCGTCGAGGACAACACGCCAGTGCCGCCCTCCAGCAACAGCAACAGCAGGTCCCTCAGGATCGCAACGGAACTCTCAACGGCGTCCCAGGCCAGACTGGAACTCGAGAGTCGTTTCTCAATTACTTTTTCGGAGGTCAACCAGAAGTCGGGGCGGGTCCCTCGGCGGCGTTGGGCTCGAGTATGGATCCGTCGAGGGAGGTGGGCGGGAGGCATCGAGGGGGATCGGATTATCTGCCGGATTTAAGCAAAGGAGAGGGTAGGATCGGAGGAAGAAGGGGCCTTGAAGGTAGTGGGGCGGCGTTCGACATGAAGAGTCTAGGCAAGCACCTTGAAGCTGTGGGTGACAAATCCTCTATGTGCTGTCCTGAGGCTAGTTAATTCTAGACTGACGTTTCGTCCGTCGGTTGTTCAGGCGCCTTCGGATCCCGAACAGCCCCAGCTTTCTGTCCGGGAGGAGATGGAGACCAACCTCATCAGATCACTCATTTCGTCCTACTTTGGTATCGTTCGGCAAACGATACAAGATCAGGTCCCGAAGGCCGTCATGCACGTTAGTCCCTCATGTACTGCAATCTCCTCTGATCCGCCCACCCACATTACTCACCTCTGCGTTCTGTCACCTTCGCCTACTCCAAAAATTCCTACCTGTCTGACTTATCTTTCTCAGCTCCTCGTCAACTTTTCGCGAGAAAGCATACAATCTCGACTCGTTACCAACCTGTACAAACCTGAGCTCTTTGCCGAGCTCCTCCATGAGGATGAAGCCCTCGTCACCGAAAGGACGAGGATCCAAGCTCTTCTTGACGCCTACAAGGAGGCTTTCAGGTTCGTCTTGATTCCTCCCTCTTCGCCCGACACACGCACATCCCACGAGTCAAGTTGGCTTATCGATTCTCCTTCTCTTCATATCATAGAGTCCTATCTGATGTCTCGATCAAGTCGATGTAGAAGGAGGTAGAACAACGAAGGATCCTGCTTTCTCTAGAGAGTGCATCGAGTAATCCTTACGTTTTGCTTCCCTTTCCTCTCATTCCATGTATCCATCCTCTGTCTGTGGCTCTTGATCTCAATTCGTACCTTTTTGTTCCTTTTCGTCGTTCCCACTTACACCTTTCCCTTGGTCACGCTTTGCCTTTCTTCTCCGCCACCACGATCACCACTTTGTCTACGTTCTCGCACCCAACCGAACCCATGTCCTTCCGTCTTCTCCGTTCCCGGTTCTTGTTTCCTTTACCCTTTGAACGAGCCCCTTTCCCTTGTTTCCTTGCCACCTGCCAAACGCACCACAAGTCCGGTTCGGTTTGTCAGATACACGATGAGTGCTTGCCATGTGAGAGAGGATGTACGTCTCTGGGCTGAGCTGAGAGCCGTTCGGTCGAAGGTCCAGAAATAATCGGAAACCTGGGAGGGAGGCTTGAAGAGTCAAATCGGGGCGGGGCGATCGAGACTCTTTTGCTGATTCTCGCAGTCGGGCATTCTCCTCCAACAGCCAACCCCCTCGTGGTCTTCCTCTCTCTCTCTCGCTCGTCCCTCTCAGCTCACTAATCCATTCATCAGCAAGCATGTCTGCCAAAGACGTAAGTATCATTTCTTCATCACCTATCTAGCCCCAGTACCCCATGCTCATCTGCTCTGCGACGACGACCACCCTCGACCAGTACTGTAAGCCCCCTCTTACTTCCCATCCACCAAGTCTTGATGCCCTCTCCTGACATGTCACCCTTTCATCCGTCCTCCCACCACCAAAGACGGAAACCAGCAGGGTGGCTACCCCGTAAGATCCCCCTCCATCATGCTCGGTCTTGCGCACAACTCATCAAACTCCCGATCCCCTTTCCATCCCTCTTGTCTCGCACCGCACATCCAACCACACTACTCGCCTCATCATCACAGCAACAGCAGCAGGGAGGATACTACCCTCCCCAGCAAGGAGGCTACCCTCAACAAGGCGGTTACCCCCAACAAGGTGGCTACCCTCAGCAACAGTGTTCGTCCTCTTCTCTTTGATCTGACTTTGACATCGAGAGAACTGAGCCGGGTTAGACGTCGTCTTACGACATCATCTGGGATGAATTCTCCATGCAGACTAGTATGTCTTCGAACTCATCTTTCCTCTCAAATCGAATCCTCGCGCATGTAGCGCGTGTACCCTCCTTTTGGTATCTGACTATACATTTCTTCCCTGCGGATCTGTTTCTTCTTGTCATTCAAAGCCAACCTCAAGCTCCCCCACAGCAAGTTTACGTTCAGCACCCCCCTCAGAAAAGTGGCGGGGGTGGAGGTGGATGCCTCGCCTGCTGCGCCGGTATGCCCTTTTTCCTTTTCTCATCTCCCTTCCATCCTCGTGGCGACTGAAAGGTGAGAAACCTCGTCCTGATACTCTCTCCACCATTGCGTTTGCGCTGAATCGTACAGGTGCTCTGTGTTGTTGCTGCGCCGAGGAGATGTGCTGTAAGGAGGCATTTTTCCCCTCGCTTCGAGACATCATTCCTGACGAGCTTTGCTCTCTCTTGAAACAGGCGATATGCTTTTCTAATTCACTTTCCTAGTCGGGCCTCACTTATCACCGCCACCCTCTCTTATACTTGGGCCCTAGCTCCTATGGTCGACGTCGCTCACGCCCTTCCTCCCCTCACTTCTCTCTTTCTCTGCCTCCTGGTACTCGTCGAACTTTGTTCATCTACCCACTACTTTCCCACATGCTTTGCTATTCCATGGATAAAAAAACTTCCCGCAAATTGATACGTTCGATGAACAAGCTGATTGGCTGATATAATCTGGCCTCGATCGATTGTTGACACTGACTAGCCAAGACGCATGTCGCTCGACTCGGCACTGCAGTCCCCCGTCTGGGTTGGCGGCGAAGAATCCTTACAGCGTCGTCTATGGCCGAGCTATCAAGTTTGAGGTTTCTGGTGTACGTAAATAGTTGTCCGTCTTCTTTGCTCTCTGCTCTTTCCCACCAGATCAGCCTTTCCTCATCCATGCTTCACGCATCGAATCGACGAGCTCCCTCACGCACAGAGGGACTGTTTGTCAGAAATCATATATCTTTAACTGCTCTTTGCGGAGTTGACAAACTCTTCGATAGCCTTCTGCGGCTTCATGCCCACTGCAAGTGGAAGTGTGTTAGCACAAAATCCATCTCACTAGCAGTATGATCGCTTCAAAAGAAAGAAAAGAAACTCTCAGAGAAGGACTCACTAAACTTGCTGATACTCTGACCGTTCTTGAAAGCGTGAACGGTGGGAAGGTTCCGGATCTGTTGTACAGGACCGAGAAGACGATCAACTTTGAATCATTTCGTAGCCACAAGCAGGAACGTTGATTCTCACCTGGTACTTCTCTCCAAGAGCTTGTTGCTCATCAATGTCGACAGTGACGAGGTCAATGCCCTGCCCATCGGCGACCTTGACGAGGACGGGCTTGAGGACTTTGCAAGGACCACACCCTGATTTTTGATTGATCGGGTGAGCTACAGATTTTGAGACCTCCTTCATGATAGCATATAATTCTGGAGACGAGACGAACAGGGGGCAAAGAAGTCGACGAGAACGACTGCGACAAGGGGAGGAGGGGAAGGGGAATTCATAGACCGTGTCAGATCAAGATGATGATGGAATAGGCTTGGATAGGAGCGATTTGTCTGTTCTGTGAGAGGACTGACCCTTGTCGTCGGTTCTCGAAAGAACTTGTTTGTGGAAGATAGATTCGGAAGCCTCGGCAAAGACTTGGTTCAAACGAGGAGTGCTCGAGAAAGATCGGGAGTTTTGAGCGAGGGTTGATCGAAGAATTCGGGAGAACATGGTCGATGGGATTGATGAATCGAAGGTGACGGTTTGGGTTAGATGGTGAGCTGACGACACGTTCTTTTGTGGAGGAGCAAGGAGGAGGATGGAATGAAATCGTAGCGGGCAACCACCATCTATCCCTACCCCACTCCCTTTCCAAGCCATGTCCGTCAGTACTCGTCTTCACCGCTCAGTAAATACACCAGCTCCAAGCTTATCCTCTAGACTTTTGCCTAAATCATAGGGTCTCAACGCGAACCAAGACAAGCTCGTAAGTCCTCAGTCCCGATTTCTCCATATCGCCCACGACTCCACTCAAACTCTCCTGACAAATCCTTTCCGCTCATCCCTCACACAGGTCTTTGAGTCTTCCGAGGCTGTCAAAGTCGTAAGTATCCGCAACCGACGACTCCCTTGATCTTTCTACTATCGACGACGGACGCGCGGAGACAAGGAGAACGATGTGTCGTCGTCCCCCCCGCGTATAAGGGAGGAGAATGGATAGCTTATCACGAGATACTGGTCTGCTGTCCATTCTCCTCCGTGTAGGCCCCTACTTGTGAGTTTTTACCTTGTCGGCCGCTCAGGATGGACAAGTTTCGTTGAGGGAACTCATCGGTCTTTGCCTCTTCCGCTTTAATCTTGCTCTCTCCCCTGCTTTCTCCAGTCGACGCACTCAACCTCAAGGAGGACCTCCTCCGAGGAATCTACGCCTATAGTCAGTCCCACGTCGTCTTCGATCGGATCAACACACCAAGCTCGACGGTCGCTCACCTCGGCGCGTCCTTGTGCACCTTCATCCCTCCATCCTCCAGACTTTGAGAAGCCATCGGCCATTCAGCAGCGAGCCATCCTTCCCATCACCAAGGGTCGAGACGTTATCGCTCAAGCCCAGTCTGGTACTGGTAAGACGGCTACGTTCTCGATCTCTATCCTCCAATCTATCGACACCTCGATTCGAGAGACCCAGGCGCTCGTCCTTTCTCCCACCCGAGAGCTGGCGACTCAGATCCAGTCAGTCGTGCTTGCTTTGGGAGATTACATGAACGTGCAGTGCCACGCTTGTATCGGAGGAACCAGCATCGGAGAGGACATTAAGAAGCTCGACCACGGACAGCACGTCGTCAGTGGAACACCAGGTCGAGTCTTCGACATGATCAGAAGGAGGAACCTGAGGACCAGGAACATCAAGGTGAGGATGGCGTCCTCACTCTGGTCGGAAACGATCACGTAGTCGCTTCGAGCTGAATGTATCCTCCTCCCCCCCCCTTCAACGCATACTCTGTGCTTAGATGCTGGTTCTCGATGAGGCAGACGAGCTCTTGAACCAAGGATTCAAGGACCAGATCTACGACATCTACCGATACCTGCCACCCGCCACTCAAGTCGTCGTCCTCTCGGCTACCCTTCCCTATGACGTTCTCGAGATGACGACCAAGTTCATGACCGACCCTATCCGAATCCTCGTCAAGCGAGATGAGTTGACGCTCGAGGGTATCAAGCAGTTCTTTGTTGCTGTTGAGAAGGAGGACTGGAAGTTCGACACTCTCTGTGATCTCTACGACACGTACGTTCACGATTCGATCGTAACGACCTTTGACCGTTGAAGTAGGCGAACTGATCTGCACCTGCATTCACCTTGGGTGACCGATCTTCTCCGTCGTTCAGTCTCACCATTACTCAAGCCGTCATCTTCTGCAACACCAAGCGCAAAGTCGACTGGCTTACGGAGAAGATGCGAGAGGCCAACTTCACTGTTTCGTCCATGCACGGAGACGTACGTTTCCGGTCGCATCACACCCTGCTTCTTGAGGAATTCTAGTCAACTGAACACGGTGTCCCGATGTCTTTCGTGCTCTGTTTGCTCGTCAACCTTACCAAACACAACAGATGGTCCAGAAAGAGCGAGACACCATCATGGGAGAGTTCCGAGGAGGATCTTCGTAAGCGTAACTTGATCTCCCTATCACGCGCCAACATACTAAAGCTGCTTACCTGGCCTTGATGCCGCGCGTCCCTTCCTCAGTCGAGTCCTTATCACCACCGACGTCTGGGCTCGAGGAATCGACGTCCAGCAGGTCTCGTTGGTTATCAACTACGACCTGCCCATCAACCGAGAGAACTACCTTCACAGGATCGGTAGATCAGGCCGATTCGGTCGAAAGGGTGTTGCCATCAACGTGAGTGAATGTGATGGAAATATTTTATCTTGTTTGCTTGTTGGGACCAACTAGATGCTAACGTCAGCTCTCATCTCGCAGTTTGTTTCGGTTGAGGATGTCAGGATTCTTCGAGATATCGGTGAGCAGACGACATGTTGGGACGGAGTCGGCAAGCGTACGACTGAGGTTATCGTGTTGTTTGTACAGAGCAATTCTATTCGACACAGATCGACGAGATGCCGCTCAACTTGGCGGAGATGGTATAGAGTGTTTGGTTGGGATCGGATATTCATGATGGTTCAAGGATTTGAGAAAGGACACGTATGATGGTTCAAGGATTTGAGAAAGGACATGTATGATGGTTCAAGCCGAGGATTTGAGGATGGATGACGAACGGCCTGCCTGAAATAGTCTGAAATCAAACGCGATCGAGTTGTCACCAAACACTCCTCCTTCTCGGTTCCACTAAGGTAATACGCACTACCTGAATCCCTGAGAGCCAATCTCTCACCGCCCTCCCTCACCCCTCGTTCGATCAGACCCTCGATCCCTTTCCCCCATTTCGCTTTCCCCTACTTGTTTCCACATCCCCCCTCCCCCTTTCCTTGATTACCCTCCTTTACATTTACAAATGTCCGTCGTCATCCGCGACGAGCCCCCTTGTTCTCCCGACAGTCGACTCGAACCATCGAGCGAGGTCGACCCAGACCCTTTTCTGTCCTTTATTCTCAAGCAACAAGCCATCTTGTCTCCTCCTCCTCCTTCGCCATCCATCCCCATGACTTTCCCCCTCGATCGTCCTCAAGAGGTCTTCATCCTCGACCACCATCATCATTTCTACGATCTAGAAGACGACGAAGACGCAGAAGGTGACGACTTTAGCTCGGTAGCGACCCAATCCCTTCCATCCTCTCGTTCTCCGTCCGAGGACGTTTTACCTTCCTCTTCATCCTCCTCCGCTGCTTCACCCACCAAGTCCAGTTTCAACCGCAACACCAACGTCAAATCCGACGGCAACAAGTCCGGCAAAGCTCTCGAGCAGCGACTCAAGCTAGGCGTTCAACGACCTTCGGCTTCCCCCCGTATGATCGATACGACCGAACTACCTCATCAGAATCCCATCTATCACGCCACACGTTCCTCCGTGAAGCCTTCCGCGTTCAACAAACCAACACTCTCCATCTCGACCCCTCGGCCAGCCTCATTTGATCTCCCTCGAGCCCGAAGCACCTCCTTGCCCGCCGCTTCCAACAAAGGAACCCCTAAGCCCGCCCCTTCTATCGGCCTCAGCCCCCTCTCGCTCTCTTCTCGTCGAGTCTCGGACACAACCTCTCACAGAAACCCTTCTCCCACATCTCCAACCTTCTCGGAACGTAGCTTAGCCTCGAGTCCAAACAAGCGAATCCCCCAAGTCGACACCACCTGCTCAACGCTCACCCCTCTCGCTCCTCCCATCCGTGAGTGTGCCACTCGCAGCCTGAACTGCTCCTGAACCTGCTAACTCACTGCTTTCCCGGTCCTCAGTCCGACCTCACAATTTCTGGAGGCACACTTCTCGATCCGCTCTTCACTCTCCTCTGTCTTCACCTGGCTCGATCCTCCTTCGACGGTCCTCTCTCATCAATACCGGCAACGCAGGGTCAGACGAATGTACCGAGCACGAAGACCTTCTCGCTCAGCCGATGGGCAAAGTCTGGGGGGACAGGATCCGAGTCAAAGAGTTGCTCATGTAGAGGTTGGAGAACGGGTAGACAAAAGGGCTTGCGACATCAACACGCCGCCCATCATCACTAGTAGGAGGAGGAACGACGAACCAATTAAGACCCTAACGACCAACTTGCTCACGAAACCTACGGCTATACGAACTCTTCGACCCCTCTTCAGCTTCCCTCTTCTACTCTTTGTCGCGTTCGCTCTCATCGCGCTTCTGCCTACCCTCTCTCTCGCCTCCCCTTTACCCGACGATAATTCACCTATCCTCGTCTCTCCACCAAAGAACAACCAAGGCGGCGCCGACATGCAGTCAATGGACTGGTGGCCTTATGACAAGTCGACTGCTTCCGGTCCGACTTCGACTGGATCCACTGATGAAGATGACGACGATTCTGTGGCTTTGACCTCATCAATCTCTTCTTCGACACGTTCCCGCAAGCATTCCTCTACCGCCACCGCCACTGCAACCCTACAATCTTCTGCCGTCGCGCCAGCTGCCTCGTCTGCCAGGTCGTCCGTCTCTGCATCTGCGTCTGCGTCTGGACTGAGTGGGATCCGATTAGGAGCTCCCTTCAAGATCGTCTACCTCACGCCTGTGTTCATCATCTTTGGTAAGCATCGACCCGTTTGTAGAGGTGATCAGAGACGCAGGACTGATCGTCTTGTGCCTGACTCTGCGTTGCCTCCATTCAGGACTTGCCTCCATTGGGGTCCTCTTCAGCCTCGTCCGTCGATCTCAATACTCTCGTCCGGTAGATCCCGACGAAGATGAATACCCTGGTCTTAGGGAACGCTACTTCTCCCCTCCCGAGAGAGACAAGGGTCGATACCTTTCTTCGTCCAAGGAAAAGGGGGCTTGGGACTCGGACTCGGAAGATGATATGTACGACTATGGTTATGGTATCGTCGGTATGGCAGGTGGCGCCGATGGCAACTCTTACAACTCGAGAATGGATACAGGTTACGTCCTCACCAAACACGGCAAGACGAGAGTTGATCGGACCTTCTTGGGAAAGGTCAAAGGGACGGGCTGGAATCGAGTCGATGTCGAGGATGATGAAGCGATGGAAGGAGGATCGTTGGCTGTCAGGAACGTCATGGCGGGCGTTGGTTCGAGCGCTCGCCCGGAAGCAAGGAAGATGGGAGGAACGTTGCGAGGAAGGACGCTTTCTGGCACGAGGAAGCGGTCCGAAGAGGATCAAGCCGTCGATTCAGAAGGAGGCGTTGAGGTCATCGAAGCGAAGCCATCAGGCGTGCACGGTCTCGGTTTGGGTCTTGGTCAGAGGATCGTCCCTGAAATCATCTACTCCCCCGCAACTGCTTCCTCGTCTGGTACACCCGATCAAGCTCAACATCGGCAGCAGCAAGATCAATCGTCCCTTCCACCCGCTCGCGCGCGACAAATTCCTTCGTCTCTTTGTTCTCCGCCGAATGTTCTGTCACCCCCCCTCCAACCTCATCTTTTTTTCACAGGTGCCGCTCCACCCCCGTCATTTGCAAACGTCCCAGTTCCTCGACCTCGGACCAAGCGAAGAAGCAGCAAGCAAACATTGCCCTCATCTCATCAGGCGAATGATGGCCTGACGGCCTTGCCGCCTCGGTCAGCAAGACGTCAACGAGGAGAGCGATCGAGTCAAGGCAATGCGACGACCATCGATAGTAACGCAAGTCCCGAGAATAATGCTACGTCGGAAGCAGTTCGATCAAAGCAAATGACGAGATCAGTCCCATCCAATAATCTCGTCGCTAAAGCACCTCGTCGGAAGAAGAAGAAAGCTAGTAATCCTTCTAGCTCCAGCTCCTCTCCTAACTCGGCTCCAGTCGGCTCCAACACTTCATCTCCAACACCTTCCTCATCCAGTCCAACTACTTCAGATCCCTCCTCCTCACCTTCTTCACCCGATTCTATAACGGATTCTCCGCCTCTGATGCCAACGACTCGGAAGATATCGCCCACCGATACCCCATCTTCTACTTATACTTACCCAGAAGAAGATCCAACAGAAACCCTCGCGGCGATGTCTCAAGTCGATCTCATGCTCAAACAATCTTGGTCAGATCGAGCCTTACTCGTTTCACCACCTCCATCAATCGCTTTCCCTCCTCTCACGATAGCGAAGAAATCCAACCCTAGCTGTCCTCCCGCTCCTATCATCCCACTCGGTCCTCCTCCTCCTCCTCCCAATGCTACAGCGATCTTATCATCATCCGTGAACGAATCTCCCTTTGCACCTATCGACGAAGATGAGGATCTCACTCAGACGCCTACCATCGTCCTCGTTCAACCAAAAACAAATCATTCCCAATCACCTAACATCCGACCAGCTACGTCCTACGCCGCAGTAGCGGCGGCAGGGAGGATGAAAGCAAAGAAGATTTGGCCTCTGCCACCGAGCGCGAGTCCAGGGATGGGCGAATCGGGTTTGGGAATCGAACAGAGATTGGCTAGGTTGAGAGAAATGGAAGTGAAAAATGGTGGTGGTGGTGGTGGTGGTGGTGGCGGCGATGGATCCACTTAAATCAAGAAGAGAAGAGAAGAAATTTCGTTTTTTATTCTTATTTTTATTTTTTAAATCTCGTTCACTTCGTCCCAACTTCGTCTAACCCATCCCCTCTCTTCCGCTGCTAGTCTTGCAAACATCATTCTTGGTCTCTTCTTCTTCTTCTTCTTCTTCTCTCTCCCTCTTTCTCGTCCGCGTCTCGTCGATCTTCTCGTTTTTTTTTATCTTCTTTTATTTTCACCTCAAACTGCTCGCTCCCCTTGCCTCACCAGCCGTCTGTCTGTCCCTGCCAAAGCGATCCTCAGTCTTTTTTTTTTCTTCTTCTTGTTATTCTTCTTCTTGCCTTCCGTTCTCGTCTTGCCTCTTCTTCCTTTCGATATCAACGCTCTCATTCCCTTACGTCTTTGGTGGTTCTCGTGTAGGCAAAAAAAAAAAGGAAAGAAAAACGAAGAGTTTGCGTGCCCCGCGTGAAGGGAAAGTGAAGGGGAAGTCATGCGAAACCATATTATAGGGCCAACTGCTTGGGCTGAGTCGATCCAAGAGAAAAGAATGTGTTCGCGTCAGACAAAAGAAAGCAATCTCCCCCCTCCCCTCACCGTCGCCAGAGACGATCATCAATCTCAGACGAAGGCGAATGATGGTGATGCAAGGGAAACAAGAACGAAAAGAAAAGAAAAACTCACAGTGATAGGTCTCGGAGCAGCATCGACGATGATGGGTAATTTCTCCGCCAATTCGTCCCCACCGAATGGGAAAGGCAAACTGACGATGTCCTTGAGTGGGGGTTCGACTCCCTTGATGGCGTTCACCTTTCCAACCCTCCTAACGCCAATGATGGAATCCACCAATCGAACGTAACCCAAATCGGGCCCGGGGACGTGTCCCTTGACGAAGACGAGGTTGAGGGAAGTATCGATTCGTTGAACTAGGAGATTTTGGGTCGTCGCGGAATGATTACCCATTCGACCAGCTTTCTTCTTTCCAGGGAGGACTCGACCGGGTGTCTAATGAGCGAAACGAAGAGGAAAGGAAGGAGATGAGTTCTCTCGCTTTTCTTGATGATGTGGATGAAACGGTCGCAAGGGGATTTTTTTTTTTTGTTTTGATGGAACGAACTTGGTTCTGACCCGTCGAACCAGCGGATCGATGGGCTTTCGAGTTTCCGTGCGACATGGTTCCACCCGAGAAGTGATGTCTCTTCATCGTACCAGCTGTTCCTTTTCCGAGGCTATCGTCCGTTGTCGAGAAAATATGGTCAGGGTAAAGGGAGAGATAGTCAAGAAAGGGAAAAATAGAAACGACGGGACGAGAGGAGACGTTTTGACACGTACGAGGTAGCCTTGACGTCCACATACTGACCCGGCACGAAGTGGCAAGCATTGAACGTAGCACCTGATGGACACACCCTCGTCAGTCATCCGACTCTTTTTAAGGTTTGGTATGGACTCCGAGAGTTTGTGACGACGATGCCAAAGAAGCCACACAAAGTCGTTCGCCCACAAATCAAAAGTCAAGCTGGAAACTCACCGACTGGAAGAAGCGCGTCTTTTGAGATCTTGAACTCCTGCATGACCCTCTTTGGCTCTACGCCTTGTTTGAGAAAATGACCAACATTCCTCGGGTTCGCTCGGTTGTAGGGTCGGGTCTTGAGGGTTGGGTAAAGACCGAGTTCCTTTCTTTCCTCTGGGTCGACGACATACTTGCGGTAGTTGACGGCACCAACTTGAAGAGTGTAGTATGATGGTTGACGCAGCTTGCCTGGTCTTTCATCAATGACGCCAACGACTTGGCAATCTTGGAGCTGATTGAGTCGCATGGGAAGACGATCAAGGAGGGAAGAGGTTGTTTGAAAGGAGCAAAGGTGTTGGACGCAACGAGGTCGCATTCGTTTGAAGGAACGGGCAAGAGTCCGGATTTCCGTCAGATATCCTGTTGACTGTACGATCAAGGATGAGGGCAAAGGGGACATAGAAACCCTGACTGACCTGAAGGACGGTGACAGGAATTGATTGTCCATTCGAATCCCAAACCGAAGTCATTCCCTTCTTGATCGCAATGACGCCTGATCTCCTACTCAAAGGAGTCCAGACGGGTGGCTCTACTGGTGGGTTGGTTCTTATCGGATCAAAGACTGGAGCGGGTTCCTTGCGAGGAGTGGAACCAAAGGGGAAAGTGACGGCAGCTCCTCGATAGGATCGTTTGGTTGGGAGGGAAAGGGATGGAATACGAGTGGGGAGACGACCGGTTGAGGAGAGACGGGAAGAGCTGGCGGCAAGAGATCTGAGAGACATGATGAATTGAGTCAGGGGGGTAGAGAGGGTCGAAGAGAGGAGGGAGAGGTTGGTCCTCTGAGTGGTGGTGAGGGCTGAAGGGGATCTCTGCTTGGGCTTACCTTGGTACGTTGGGCTCGTTGCCTTTGGTTTTATTTCTCGATATATGCTACATTCAGTCTTCGACAAGAGCTCACGTTATGGCCATCCATCATTTTATTTTATTTTCTTTCAATTGCCACTACCCGATTCGACGCCTGTCACCAGACTTGAGAGCCACCCCTTGGCCGAGTCATCAACAGGGACTGAGAACCGATGGGGTCGAGGCACACTCAGATTGGGAATAAAGACTGTGATCGACTTGATCTCAAGTCGAGCCGAGTCAGGACTCTGGACGTGTTGACATGCAAGGGGCAAGAGGTGGAATCAAGGTGTTAATGCCGTCAGCCGCCTTTGAAGCAGTGTGCCCAGGTAAGATGTAAAGGGCGACTTACCTTTTCGCAGATGACGTGACATTCTCCAGTCGTGTACGTTCCCACAGCAGGAAGACCCCTTCTCTTAATTGTGCCCATCAAGCCCGATCCGTCATCTCCACCCTTTTTGACTCCAAACAGCCCGCCCAGCATCCCACTCAGTCCACCCTTGGTGTCCTCCTTGACTTTATCCTCCACTACTGGCATCGTCGTCTCGACCGCACTCTTGCCCTCGACCCAACCCAACTCTCTCAGTTCTTCCATTCCCTTTTCTCCAAGATCCTTTGCTCCTTTCCATCCACTTTCCACACCGCCTTGAATCCAACTCGTCCAGCTTCCGAGCCAGCCAGTTGAAGATCGAGCCGAGCCAGGTTGCTGACCTTCGATGAGGAAGATGAAAGAGTGACTCTCTTTGCCCGTGGTTGGGTCAATCGTCACTCGTTCTGGAAGACTGGACAGTCGCGTTCGAGCTGCCCGAGTATCAGAATAGACTGATCGGTTGGGAGAAGATGAATAGGTCGATGCATGAGGTGGGTGAAAAGAGTAAGGGGGTAGGAGGTACAAGTCGAGCTAAAGGAATGCAGGGAAGATTAAAACGTTCAGCTTTGAGACCGCTCTCTCTCTCTCTCTCTGGATCACTTGCCAAGAGTGATACGAGTGACTTGGTGATGAGGTTCTCACCTCGCCAGTCTTCTTGACACGCTCGACTGCTCGATTGAAGATGACTGTTGGACTGTTTGGCGAAAAGAGCTCCGTTCCGACGGATACCGAAATGACAAAGAACAGGGTTCCTCCTAAGATGACGACCCAACTTTGAACTCCCTTCTGTCCTACTCTATAGACTGATAGATGTGGCGAGGATGTGGCGATACAAGGAGAAGAGGTAATGTCAGCATGCCGGACTCGTGCGAGGACCATTTGACGTCATGCTCGTCATGATGAGAATAAGGGTCGGATTCAAGTGCATGGCGTTCAACATTCTTCTACTCAGTTAGCCAGAGCCATCAGGTTCGGAAACTCTCACCCTTTCCGCCAACACTGAGGTCCTTCCAAGCTTTTGGCTTCCTTGCTCCGAGCTGAACGCTGCCCATCGGAAAGGGACCGGCATGAGTTTTCGCGCCCATACCATCATTCGAGGATGAGCTGGATGCGGTCTGATTAAGAGTAGGCCTTCCATAGATGGGGGTATCGAGGGAAGGGAGTCTTGTCGGTTTCGGTTGGTCGTAGTGAGGGTTGAAGGTGACGAGGTTGCGGTAGTTTTTTGCTATCGGAGAAGGGTTGGAAAGGGTGGTGATCGTAGGGATGATGGCGGCCGTTGAGTTCCTAGACAAGGTACGGATGGACATTGTTGGTTTATTTGGGACGATGTTTGACGAAATCGAAACAGATGACGAGGTCCAAGAAGAAACGAAGCTTCCCCACCGAATCACCACCAACCACATCATCACCTAACGACCGACCTCCAACCCCAATTAGAGTCGTTTGTAGACCTTCATTCCTACATCAGACTGCTCCGAGCTATCGATTGACAACATAATTCACCTTTGATACTCTCGATGACGCTAGGAATCCGGTACTGTCACCCTTTTGATCGACCGACTCCTCTACACCTTCATCACCACCTTTCAACCCCCCCTCGAGATGAGCTCCTCCTCTCGTCCCGCATCCTCCTCTCGCCGATCCTTCTTTGGTCTCGGCAAGTCCAAGAGTTCGGACCCAGACGACAAGGAGGACAAGCCAAAGATGGGCCTCAAAATGGGCCGAACCACTTCTCGTCTCTCTGTTGGTCGAGGTGAACAATCTACGCCATCAAGCAGCCAGTCCGAGAACTATGCT
Organism: Udeniomyces megalosporus; assembly: GCA_039545415.1. Classification (NCBI taxonomy): domain Eukaryota; kingdom Fungi; phylum Basidiomycota; class Tremellomycetes; order Cystofilobasidiales; family Mrakiaceae; genus Udeniomyces; species Udeniomyces megalosporus. The sequence continues at coordinate 590,445 of BCKM01000002.1, read as the reverse complement.
AGTAGCTTCTCGAGTGGTCAGAACGGAGCTGGCCGGGGAGATGGTCAGCAGCGACTTCCAACGAGGGAGGAGTGGGAGGCTCAGCAACGCGTCGACCAGGACAAGCGATCGATGCCTCCCCCTCAGAGTCATCAACCCCTGTCTTCGGCAGCAGCCGCTCGTAATGGTTCCACACAGTCCGGCAGCAACACACCTGTCACTCAGCATCAGAGGCAAGGTTCCCTCGGTCAGGACGGCTTGCCTTCGCATGCACCGATCCGTGCTCGAGAAGAGATTCGGACCGCCGTCGATCTCATCAACATGCAGCCGAGCAAGGTCTACTTGACCTCTCCTCCAACTCTCAAGTCGATGGTCGCTGCAGGACCAGATGGAAACCACCCGAGGTCAGTCAGTCTATACTTGACGCCGCTTTCGTCCGCCGCATCACGTGAAAGGGAGCACAAGCCGTTGTGTTCTTGTCATCTGACGTCTTTCTGCTGTCGATGAACGACTTGATAGAAACGGGAAGCCTGGTACTCCTGGGAACGATTGGAACGAGGTCTGGGTTGAGTTGAGAGGTGTCATCCTTCGTACGTCAACCTTGGCCATCTATCGCTTTGCCAGGACGGCTTGCTCACATCCAGAACGTCCCCTATGTCATCTCCAGACGTTTGGAACATGCGTGAGGTCCAAGAGGCCAACGCTAGAGGAGAGGACAAGCACCCGACTCGGATCAACATCACCGACGCTTTCGTCGACCTCATCCAACCCCTTCCCCCAACCAAACACGCTCCAGAACTCGGTCCTCATAATTTCGTGTTCTCGATCAACACGGCTGGTGCAAACTCCACGCTGTACTCGTGCCCAGATAGGGAGATCATGTCGGCGTGAGTACGCTAGTCTGTCGTGGTCTCGGCGCGTTTAAACTAACTTGTGTTTCCCTCCGAACTTCAGTTGGGTCACGGCCATTCGTCTGGCTGGATGGGAGTCGAGCAAGCTGATGGAAGTTTACACGGGCCACCTGTGAGTGAATTGAGGTTGGATGATCCTCCGTTCTAGTATCTCACTCACACAACACGCTGCACGTCGATATTGTACATTGCTCGATCCAGCCTCCGAGCATCTGGCATCCCACCTCCTCCGATCGCCAACAACAAACTCGCTGGCTGGTTTGACGTCCGGACGTTTGCGAACTCTCGCTGGAATCACTTATGGGTCGTTCTCTCTATCGAGCCTCCTTCCAATCCAGCAGCAGCGTCTCATCAGAATGACGAATCTCGATCCATCAACACCAAATCAAAGAACCGCTTCTCTAACTTCTTTGGCGGCTCTTCCTCGCCCGAAATCACCACGACCCCTTATCCACCAGCTCCTGGAGAAACCTCTCCGACCCAAGCTGCGCGACGATCTTCAGTCGCTGGCTCGGAGATGGGCCTGAGGCCGAACCAGCCTGTCATTTCGGCTCAGTTCTACCACTCGCCCCCGCCTCCAGCTCCCTCATCTCGAAGCTCTAGAGCTTCGAATGTTGTCCCTCCAGCTCCATTCATCACCATCACCAACGTCACTCAAGCTTTCGCCGTGTTTCCAGAGATCGAGTCTGAGATTGGCAACTCTAGCATGATCAAGCTAGAAGGCAACCTCTTTGGAGAGGGAGCTCAGAACAGGGGACCGAACGGTAAGGGCATTGCTAGGAACGAGGGATGGTGCATGCTGATCCCGGTTGACAAGAAGGGTGAGGATGAGTACGTCCGAGGGAGCCAAAGAGACATGATCAAGTGGCTCGTCGCTTTCCACGATGCGTTTGGCCTCTATGGTCGACCAGGTCAATACTCGTGGAACGTATCAGATCCACAGTCGTTTTTCTTCTCTCATCCTGTGAGTGATACTGTCAACCTTGAGGTAAACCCTAAAGGACCTCGCTGGCACCATTTTTACATCTCGCGTTTTTTCTCGGTTGTCCTATCATAGGAAGGACCGGATCTCTTCCTTGTCGAACCTCAAATCAATCCCAGCGATCTCTCCATCTCTAAGCCATCCTTCGTTCGAGCTCGATTCCGCGATCTCCTCCTTCGATCTCAGCAGGACGAATCTGCTCCCACTGCTCTCGCCAGTCCGCCAACATCGTTCTCATCTCGACACCAGCTTTCTCAGGTCGCAGAATCGCCAGAGGTCGGTCAGGGGGCCAACTTGGAAGAGAGGGGCGCTCGGCCCCCTTCGCCAGAGGACAAAGCTCCTATCGTCACAAACGAGCCGCCTCGTCGAAATTTGGGTTTCGTCCATCACCCACCAGCCCAAAGTTCGGCCTCTCCTGTCGGCGAACGATCATCGTCCCGTGGATCGTCCTTCCAGCTTCCTCCTCTCGCATTCGGCGCCGACGAGCCTCGACAGCCATCGACCACAACGACCATTCAGGAGCCGGCTCCTAACCCTCCTCGATCTCCCAGCTTCAAATCTCAAGACCATCGCCTCAGCAGCAACGTCGGAAACACCGCTCCCATCTCACCTCCTACTTCCTCGTCAAATCCCTCCATCAACCAAACCCAAAAGACCATGCAAAACGAAAACGCAAGGACCCCTCCTTATCCTCAGACCCCTCCGGCAGATGAGGGACTTAGCTACCTTCGCCCATCTCCAAGCAATCAGTCACCTCAGCAGACAAACCAGTCCCTCTATCCTCTGGGCTCTGCTCCTCCATCTCGTCAGATGTCAGCCAATCCGAGCATCAACCGAATCCAGGGTGAAGCTCAGACCCCGGGTGACTCGACTTCCAATCACTCCTCCGTCTACTCTCAACCCTCGGCCCTCGAATCCGCCACATCGCACCCTCCCAGCTCCGACTCGGAAGTTTACACGCCGCACGACCAGTCGCAATCTCGGTCTCAACGATTCCCCGCTCAGCCTCGATCCGCTGCTGCTCCTGCCGACCCATCAGGCTTTCACGCGAACCAATCGAACCCCTCGACCATCCACTCATTTGGCACGCTGAGCCAGTCTCCTCTCCCCATTCAGCCTCCTCTCTTACCTCAACCCAAGCCAGCACCAGTCGAGACGACTCGGATGGAATCGCCTCAATCTTCGTCGAGCCAAAGGGAACAACCAGATCAGGGAGGTCGACCGATATCTAACTCGTTCGCTTATGACAAGAACCCTTCGCACGGGCACGCCAAAGAGCTTTCTGCTCAGTCGAACCAGTCCGCATCTTCAGCTCGACACAACGACAAGGTTCGTCGAATTCGTTCATCCTTTTGTAACCAGCCTTGGTCTCAGCTGATCTTGTGGCTGCTTCCTTCAGTCGGATTACGAGCTTGCTGCGGCTTACATGGCTCAGCAACCACCCTCCGACAGATCGACTAGTCCGAAATCAGAAACCAGTCAGCTTTCGTCGGTTCGCCGAGAGGGACTCGGCCGTCGACCGTCTGGAGCTCGTGCTGCTCCGGCTCGTCGGATGGTCTCCGGATCGGAAAACAACATGGCCCCGGTATCCGACGAGGACGAGCTTCCTGTCCCTACTCGCCCTAATCCGGACATGCCTCCATCGAACTCCATCACCGATCTCAGTAACACTGACGCCCTCGCTGCTCTCACCTTCCTTGACGAGAACGCCTCACCTCCACCTGTCGTCCGAGCGCTACCTCCTCAACCCCCTGCCATCCAGACCGACTTTAGCGAGCCAGCCCCTCCCGCCTTGAATAGTTTCCCCTCGTCCTTCGGTCCAGGCAAGCAGGCTCAGGAGCGAAGGGCTAAGCTTGAGGCAGCTCAGACACAGAGGCACGAGGTCTTGACGAAGCCAGGTCGAGCAAACAAGGGCGTGCCCAGAGCGGAAGGAGCAAGGAAGAAGAAGGCCTCTAACTGGGACGCCTCGAGCGAGGAAGACGAAGAGGAGGAGGAAGATGACGAAGACGATGAAGGTTCGGTTGCTTCCAATCCAGCCAACAGACGAGCTTCTCCCAGCTCGCAGCAGCAATCCTCGCGTCCTTCGACAATCGCCGGTCGACCGCTTCCTCAGCCTACTGCCGGTCTTCTCTCGGCTTCATCGTCTCACCCCTCGCACCACTCCGATCCTCGGTTCTCTCAGCCTCAGCACCGACAGTCCTCCCCCAGAAGTCACTCCTCTCAGAACTATCCTCAGCAACAACAGCACCAACACCAGCAGGATGTATACCAATCCGATCTGGCTCCTCCCCGCCCTTCTTACGCTAATGAAGGCGGCAGGACACATTCTGGGTACGAATCACACAACAGCGGTGCTCGATCTTCCTCATACAGCAACTGGGAATCCGAAGCCCAACAAAGCGGCGTCCACCAGCCCGTTCCTCGACCCGGAGCCATCCAGAGCGATCGTGAGAGGGCTCGAGCTTCCGTCTGGACGTCCCACCTCGAGAATCCCCACGGTGGAATGGCCGAACCTGCTCAGACCGATACGTTTGTTCAGCTCGAGCCATCCGAGAGACTTACCAAAGCTTTCAATCCGAACGGACTCCTCGGTGCTGGACTAGAGGACAGGAACGACAGGAGTGCCAAGAGGCAAGAAGAGCTGGCTCGAGAGAGCGGTAGTTCCCTGCGTACGTTTACACGCCGTATTCTTGTCAGACCCAAGGGCTAGCGTCTGATGGTTCTCTTCTTTCCTGTTCTTTGGTTGCACGCTCTCAACCGCAGTCAACGTCAAGCCGCCTCCCCCACCGCCTCAGAGCGGACTCTTGGGGGCCATCACCGCCCACGAACGAGACAAGGCCCGAGATGGAGGTGTCGGCGCTGTTTTGACCGAAAGGGAGCGCGATCGAAGGTTGGCGGTACGTTGTTTACTCGATCTACACGTTGCCTATCCGAGATCATCGAATACCGAATGTTGGAACTGACGTCCTCGAATTTGTCATCCACAGGAGGAGAGGCAACGTAAGATCGACGCCCTTCAACGAGAGCAACTTGAAGCCATGAACGCTCAAGGTGGAGGAGGCTCACCCTACGGGTTCAACCCTTACGGCCAACCTCAGATGCCGATGATGGGAGGGTGGGGGATGCCTCAGATGCCTGCCATGAGCGCCTACGGAGGATACGGTATCGACCCTCAGATGGTAATTAGGCCGTTGCTCGCATCCAAATCTGGACAAGTCGACTGCCGCTAACCCTTCGACCTCTCGTTTTGCTTCAGGCCGCTATGATGGCTGCGCAACAGGCTTATCAACGTTCGCTGCCCCTCTCTCCTCCGCCCCCGTCGGTTCCGTATGATGTTTTTAGCTAACCGTCTCTTCCATCTCCTCTCCGCTTTCTTTTCCTCTCTTAGAGGCGATGATGACTTACTCGCAAGCCGGCTCCCAGATGGGAGGCAACGACCAACACGTCGGTTACCCATCCTCTCCTCTCCCTCCTCAACCCATGATGCCTCAAATGCCTATGATGCCCCCTTATGGTTGGGGAGGTTCCATGTATGGTAGTGGTGCTGGTGGCTCTCCAGGAATGATGCCTCCTCCTGGGTCCATGTACGGAGGCGGCGGTGCGATGGGCGGTCCAGGCTCAGGTTTCCACTCACCAGCTTCGGCTTATGGTCAGAATGCCCAACAACACGAACGAGCCCAGGTCATGCAGGATTATGGGGGAGGAGGTCGACCAGGTTCATCGAGAAGAAGTCCAGCACCCCGAACAGGGTCTGGTCAGGGAAATCGAGAACCAAGTAGATCAAGCACTCCTAGGTCTACCTCGAGGAACAACGTCAACTCAGGAAATAACTAAAACGCCCCTCCCTCGTCCTCCCTCCATGACCCTTTCTCTCCCATGCTATGCATCTTCCTTGCCAACTCTTGCCACCAAACAATCATCTTCAAAGATTTCTGACCCTCTTTCCTTCGAATCTCTGTCTAGACGTTCCGTCTTCGTCTTCAACGCTCCATCTATACATCGCTCCCTCGTCAACAGCTCCTCCCAGATGTCGCCGAACGTCACTTCCTCCCATCATCCCTCTCTGTCTCTCTGTCTCACTCTCTCCTTATTTCTCTCTCTCCTTATTTCTCTCTCTCTGCCTTTCTCTCTTTCTCCTTGTTTCCTCTTGTCGTACCAGTACCCCGTACCTCTCGTTCTTGCTTGCAACACATCTTTTTTTTCGCCTTGATTTCCTCACACACACACACATTCTCTCCATCTATTACTCTTACGGACAAACCAGATGATTTCATTCATACTCCTTTCTGCGTTCTTTTTCCTGTTTTTCTTGGTCTTTACTCCCTCGAGTTCGGAAAGACATGCTATCTTTGAGGGAGGAAAAAAAAAACAATGAGGGACATCCTTCGGTGTCCGCAATGTGCGTTGTCAATGGAAGGAAAAAAAAGCGGGAAGGTAGTATGTTGATTTGGGTAGTCTCGAGCTTCCGAGGGGGAATTTTTTTTTTGGTGGTATTGGATCAAAAGAGGCGAAAGAAAAAAAAAAGAGATAAGAAAGAAAAGAAGTTTCCAAATGCTCATCAATTCTCTACCCCCTTCAACCTCCTTCTGAACGCTCTCGACTCCTCTAGTTGACCTTGGTTGCCACTTCTCTTCAGCTTCTCTTCATCGAGGAGTGTTTCTCGTACTCTGCGTCGCTTCGCTTGAGCACTTTAAGGGGGAGGGGGACAAAGAAGGAGGGTTTCGCAAGTCTTGAGTTTGGGAGAGAACAAGACGGGGAAGGGATGAATAATTCTTACGTCTCTAGGGAACTATGAATGTAAGCTCCTAGCACCCACACCATGGCGAAGGCACTCAACTGATCCATTGGGATATTAAAAATAAATAGGAGACCTTCAATCACGTTTAGTTGTTATCCAGTTACTGCACCCCCCCCTTCTGTTTTTTTCTTCTTCTTCTTCTTCTCGTATGCGGATGAGAAGAAGCACAACTGACTGGCATGATGATGCGACGACTGCCGTGGAAAGCAAGAGAACGATCAAGCGAATTGGGGGGGGGGGGGGGGAAAGCAGAGCCCGACTTCATCAGATCGACTCAACTCTGAAATGAGCTTTACGGAGAAACAAGGAAACACACGGCGTGAAGCCATAGACTTTGGGGATGTGTTGTATCGGTCGAGGAGGTTTGAATGGCATGACTGAAAGAAGTTGGGGAAGGTCGAGGGCAGTCACGAAAGGGGTGGTTCAATGAACAGATCCAAGACGGGACGCTTTCTCCCGCCCAGAACGTGTCCCCCCCCCCCCCCCCCCCCCCCCCCCCCCCCCCCCCCCCCCCCCTATACCCTGATGGAGCTCGTTCCCGGGCTTATTTGATGCCAACCCAAGTCGTTCTCTATACATTTGACCAATTCGAACCCTTTCAACTCATACAAGCCGACCTTCTTTTTTTTTTTTTTTTTTTTTGACCGATGAAAACAGATAAAACCCATCTGACCTCTCAATGGGCAGACTAAGCGTGAGTGTCGGAGGATATGACTAAGACCATATTGCTGTCAAGGTACCGTTGCAGAGGTCGATGTCCGTACATGTATCAAGGATGTCACTGAGCCCAATGGACAAGACGAAAACCCAATTGAGAGGAAGCGGACGAACAAGGAACAGATCGCCACTATGGACGACGAGTGATGGGAAGTTCGGTGTTGAGGTGATGGAAGGTCGCAGGAGTGACATGGGTATCAACATTATAGAAGGGACAGCTGTAGAAGCGGAAACCAAGCGTGAAGAGAGGAGGGTGAGGATTGAGGGCCTTCCCGAAACCTGTTCCCACTTGGCACCTAGCGTTTCCGATTCGAGGCTGACCACCCCTCGGAATGCTAGTATCAGCCACAGGCATGGACGGGGACAGTCAGGGACGACCAGCAGACCCAGTAAGGGACAATCAGTCGGTCAGTCAGTCGAGAGCGGGCAGCCGTATCCGATGATGTTGGTTGTGTCGGTTGTACAGGTTGAGCCGTTGGTTAGTCCGTCGGTTGACATCAGTCGTCTCATATCAACTGATTAGATCGGGTCAACTGTCGCATCAGATGGATCGTGTCGGTCGAATCGTACTGATCGGCGGGCTGATTGATTAGGAATCATTGTCATCTCGAGGGTACGGAAACGACAAATCACCAAAGCCAAGTAAGGCAGGAAGGCAGTTTCTAAGCGACGACGGGGGCCGGTCGAACGCTTAGTTGGTGGGCTGCTGAGTTCCCTCGGCGAAGGTGTAGCTGTGGCAAGCAAAGGACAAAGAGGTGAGGAGAGGACAGGCGAGAAAATAGAAAAAGTCAGCCTCCATGTTTCTGACATTCCCTCAATATTTCTAACGGTTTTAACGTACGTAAGTCCACACTTTCCGCACGACTGTCGGTCCGAGTGCCAGGCCATGAAGATACCAGCACCGCACTGGGGCTGAGGGCACTCTCGCCTCAATCGCTTGATCTTACCGTCCGAGTCGACCTTGTAGTACTTGAGGATGGCCATCTTGACCTTCTTCCTCTTGTGCTTGATCTTCTTGGGGCTGAATGACAGGAACGATGAGGGGCGAGGGGTAGCGTGTACGAGGGGTGTTAAGGACGACGACCGAGGGAGCAGTGATCAGGAAAGAAGCGGGGGAAAGGCATGATGCGTGTCGGAACGGGACATACGTAGTGTACTGCTTCTTCTTTCGCTTCTTAGCTCCTCCCCTCAATCGAAGGACGAGGTGGAGGGTGGACTCTGTAGTAACCAAGGCGAGTCGAATCAGTCAGGGCAATATGGAAGATGCGGAGCTGGAAGTTGACGTACCCTTCTGGATGTTGTAGTCCGAAAGGGTTCGACCATCCTCGAGCTGCTTGCCGGCGAAGATGAGTCGCTGCTGATCAGGGGGGATACCCTCCTTGTCCTGGATCTTGGCCTTGACATTGTCGATGGTGTCGGAAGACTAGGTGCGCGACGCGAGGGGGGGAGGTTAGGAGAAGAAAGCCAAGTCGACAGCACGGTGAGGATGGTGATTGAGGGGCGGTGTTACATGATGGACACAAGGTAGATTATTCTTGGTCAGCAAAGGTTCTAAGGCCGAGGATGAGCATGACACGACGACAGCGAGGGTAACAAGTCTTCTGCCTGCTGTCGATCGGCCGATGTCGAGGGATAGTCGAGGATAGTAACACATACCTCCACCTCAAGGGTGATGGTCTTGCCAGTGAGGGTCTTGACGAAGATCTGCATGACGGCTGATGGTTCGGACCCAAGGAGGGAGGAGGGGGGAGAGAAGCGAAAACCGAAGAGGACTGGGTTGAGTTTGGTGACCTGAGTGGCGAGGGGAAATTGGTTTCACGTCTCCTCCAAGAGCTCTACGAACCTATCTAACCAAATTGGCGTCCTGGGAACAAGACGGTGATGTAGATGATGAGCACAGAGAAGTGAGAGCGAGACGAGACGGGGCTTCGTAGGCTTACCTTGATGTCGTTGAGGAGCCACCCAAAAAACTGGGAGCGCTCAATTCTTGAAGTCTCGCCTTCTCGAAATTCCGCGCAAATAACCTTCTCCTCTCTCCTCTCGATCGCACAGGCCTTACATCTCACATTCAATCAATCGCTTCTCGCATGGCACCTCATCCCATCCCATTTCTCTTGTCTTTTGATTCAATTTCATCTTCATCATGCACTCTTGATGTCGTCGAGAATTTCCTTGAGCGCATCCCACTCTGGCTCACCCTCAAAAGCATCCTTGGTTCGACCTGAAAACGAGTCAAATTAAACGACAGCCGTCAACGAGAGCACTGAGCAAGTACCGGGCCCAAGTGGAGAAACAAAACTGACCCATGAAGGATCGAACGATACTCCTCGCCTGGAACTTCCAGTCGTTCCAGGTGCCCTTTTCTCCTTCCTTGAGGGTCTTGGCTTCTTCGTCAACCGCCTTGGGACCCAGCCCCATCAGAGAGTCGACGACATCCCGCGTTTCTTCGACGGCTTCTCTCCATCGATCGACCTTCCTCTCGACGAGCTCATCGTTGACTACACTCGCTCGGTAGGCCTTGACGTTGGCATCGAGCGCGTCCGCGAATCGGCCCTCCCAGAGGAGCAGTCGAGCGTGCGACTTGTAAATTCGAGAAGAGTCTGACAACCGAGGGAGAATAACGTCGTTGAAGAGTCGAGCGAGAGAATGGTGAAGTCCGACACCTTGGTTGGGAGAATGAGGCTCGTCCTTTGCCGCTTCAGAGTTGGGAGGTGGTCGGTTCGTGACGGCGCCGACGAGTCGATCCAGGACTTCCATATCGATACAGTCCTCGCCGTCCTTGTTGGCTCGCTCTTCGACGACCCGAGTGAGGGCTCGAACTGCTTCGGAGTTCTCGCCCAAGTCGATACAGACGAGAAGGTAGTTTGACCACATCCGCCAGTTCTCGTGACCGTACTTGAGACCAATCTTGAGCGCTCGATGAGCGAGAACCTTGTTGGCATGAGGAATTCGAGGAGCTTCGGTCAGGGCATCAGGAGTCTGTCGAGATGAAGAGGTGAGTCAGCGATCGTAATCCACCTTCACTGGACGATAGGGCCCGCCCTTACCTCATCTTGAGCTTCCTCTCGAGCAGTCTTCTCTTCCTCCTGGTCGTCCTCGACATCAAGGCCGTCATCATCAGTGACACCGGCAGCCTCCTTCTTGAGTCCATCCTGACGAAGCATGCAGGGGTACAATCAATCAGCAGTTTGTTCCGTTGTGAGAGCCCAGAGTAGGGAAAAGTCCGTCAAACTTACCAGGCCGCCAACGTCTCCCATTCTAAGGTAGCAACTCGCCAGATTGGCCCACCCCTCGGCATCGTCCTCCTCAATCGCGACGACCCTTCGGAAACATCGAACGGCATCCTTCCAGTCTTCGGACTTGACGTAAGCACAGCCGAGAATGAACCACGATCGAGAGAAGAGTGGGTTGATGGCGAGAGCGGCTTCAAAGTATGGTATAGACTCAGTGAACTGCTGTGTAGCAAAGAGTGTTCCTGCGATGGATCGAGCGGCACGCGAGGAAGTCTTGTTCGACTCTGTGTGTGTCAGAGAGAAGTAAATCGCGATGAATAAGTTCTCAGCATGTTTTGATGCAGAACCGAGGTCAAAGGCAGAAATGAACTAACCTTCCCAAGCTTGCTTGTAAAGCGTAAGCTTTTCGTCTGGCAGCAGATCTCCGAGCATGCAGAGCAGGTTGGACCTTCGAGCGACGGACATCCTAGTACGGTGTCGTTCAGAAGGAGCTGCCGGGCCAGTCCTGGCAAGGGTGATAGTTCGAGCCTCTTCAACGAGGGTACCAGAGAGGAGTGACTTGACGATCGAGAGAGCCTTCTCGGGTTGCTCGAGTTCCTAGAAAAGGAGAACGGATGATCTTCAGACAGAACTGCCAGATGCCACGATAGAAGGAGAGATAGCGAACCTGATAGCAAGAGACGACCTGATTCCACATCTCGAGTCTTTCGTAAATTTCGAGAGCACTTCGAAGCACCCCGATGCTGACGAGTCTCTCCGCTAACTCCTTCTCAAGATCCCATTTGCTCGGCACGACCAGATTCCAAAAGAACCTCAGCCTCTCCTTGGCCGGAGCGATGCCCTTGGCGTTGCTGTCCTCGTTGAGAGGGATTTGGTCGACTAGAGCTTGAAGCTGGAGAACAGATCGTTCAACGGTTCGAGTTCGATGGGCTTCAGCTCGAGATCGAAGGAGGAGAGCGGTGGTGTGAATCGACCAGTTCTGAGGTGATGAGAGGACGAGCGAGGTGAACGGAGTGAGCTGGGAGGTGGTGATGGTGGAAGACGGAAGGTTGGCCTGGATGAGCGGGAACGAGAGGAGATGAGTTTGATCGAGTGGGTGAAGGGGAGGGTGGTTGGCAGGGTCGATCGACTGGAGGAGAGAAGTGGCAGGAGTGGTCGGGTGAGGAGCACCTGAAGAGGTGAAGAGAGTCTGCTCGAGGAGAGTATCATCGTTGAGTGCCAGCGCCTCGGGGACCTGGGCTGTAGACGTCACAGGCTTGGACTCAGTAGCAGGCTTCTCCTCGCTGCCGCCCTCGATCCCGACTTCCTCTGAGCTCTTCGCCGGGACCCAACCGTCTCTTTCCCTTCCTCTGGCGACAACAACGAGCTGTCCGATGTCGTTCTGCTGGAACTTTGTCCTCCTTCCCATCGCTCCTGTGAGCTCCCACTCGAGCTCAGACTCGTCCTTTGCTGCTCGGACAAACCAAATGCCAGCATCCTTGTCCGAACCAAGGAGAAGATGGTAAGTGAGACCGATCTCCAGGGCAAGCTTGGCTCGGAGGTCTCTCTGAGTAGAATCGTTGGGCAGGAGTCGAGAGGAGGAGAGGAGGGCGATAGCGGAGGGGATGACGGCGTCGGGCAGAGGAAGTGGGGACGTGAGGATAAGGACCTGATGGTGAGCACGAGTAGCTCGAAGAGACCACCAGGAAGTGGACTCCAGACTGGTCTGGTTGGAGGTGAGGGAGCTGAAGAGGATGAGGGCCAGTCGAAGGAAGGTAGGGTTCTGGGATAGGTGGTACGCAGGTTCTCCAAGGTAGGACAAAGACGAGATTGAGGAGTTGTCGAGATCCTGAGCGGTGACTTCTCCGTCGAAAGATGAGAGGACGTCGAGGGAAGAGAGCGGGATGTTGGGTCCAGTCCAGTTGAGCTGAACGAAGGACTGAAGAAGGGCGACGGAGACGGTGAGGACGACAAGCTCCCATTCGACTTGACTCAAGTCGAGATCTTCGGGGACAGTCTTGGAAACGACAAGCCTTTTCTCAAGATCGAACTGGGCATCGTCCGCATGTGAGCTAGGCGGCTGGAGGGCGAGGACGCGAGAGGCGAGTTGATGAGTAAGGACGGCGTGATAGTCGGCGCTGGCGACTCGCTTGGCGAGAGCTATAGGAGGGGTAAGTTGATCGTCTGGCTGGTTGATGAGCCAGGTAGAGGAGAGGATAGAGCGTTCTGCCTGGAGCAAGCTATCGGCTTGAGTCGGGTTGAGCATGTGGGAGTGGGATGTTTGAATGGCAGCCATCGAAATATCCAAATTCCACTATGGGCATGCTGCTGAGCAATCACAAGCTTTTCATTTCACAAACAAGACACCGTCGATGCTCGTCGTCTTGCTTTGGCGAACTCAAACGGCCCCCCGAGAACTCAACAACCATCCAACTCTCGACATCTCTGGCCAGCCAAGAATGACTATATTGATACACGACAGTCTCGTACTCTCTAAAATCCGGTAATGGCCCAAAGATCGTCTCCCACGTAATGGATCGTCTCGATTCCGACACCCTTGCTGTTAGAGTGAGGTAAGTCGGATACAACATATCAATTTCCGGCTTGAGTTTGCTCGCGATCCATCGGACAAGCTCAAGAGCCAAAAAAAAAAAAACTAAAAACTCTCTAGCTCGAGGAAGGAAGGAAAAAAAAAGACTCACTTGACTTTTCGAATCTCCTCCGTACCCATCTTGAGCGTACCCATGCCAACGGCGTGCTCCTTGCCCTCGGCAAAGATGGCGACCGGCGTATCTTCAGGAAGAGCAAGGTCCGCTGGAGGGAGAGATCCTCCTGGTGAGGTCAATCCGGGACACATCATGTTGGCTCCCTGGATCGACATGGAGAATTCGACACGTCAAGTCGTTGAGCTTTATGCTTCTTCTGAGAAAACGAGCAAGGTGCGGATGGGTGGCCTAAAGAAACTCTCATCACGTACGGCAAGTAAGAATCGGATAGCTCCTCGATCAATCTTGACATGAGGGAGCAATTCAGGATCTTTTGAAAGAGAGGGAGAGGAAAAGAGAAGAGAACAAAGCAAAGAGAGGGGTGAGATTGGGTCAAACCAATCAAGTATCAGGGGACACGTTTCGATTTTTCAAAGCTCCAAGGGATTCTCATCTCGAATCTGCTTACACTTGTGGAGCAATCGAAGATGGGGGAAGTAAGGTCCGTCAAAGTGTTGGAAGAAGAGAGGCTCCCCGTTGAGAGCGAATATTGAGATGTGGTCCTTGCTGATTGAGTTGAATGATTTCCAAACGTGCGATTACGTGTAAGCAAAGTTGGTTCTTCCAGAGAGCCTTGTGCCAAAATGATAGCAAAGCCTTGCCTTGGAGAGGGTAGCAAACCCAAACCAAACCCCTTCCCTTCAAGGAAACTCAACCTGACTCACCACTTGACGAGCGTAAGACCTTCCTTCTTAGGCCAGATATCCTCCATCAAACTACCCTCATCGGATCCCTCGCCTTCCGAGAGTAACGGCATCTGCTCAAGAATCTTTGACCGGATCGTTCGCTGAACGGAACTCTTGATGTTGGTCGAACTGGAGACGTCGTCCTTGATGCTGAACCTGAGAGGATGAATACGGAGGGGAGGGAAGAGGTAGGCTTCATAAATGGAAAGCTCAGGTTGATGAACGAGACGAAGGTGAGAGCTGACTTCTTGAACATGATTGAAGAGACCGTGGAGGAGAGCAAGAGGTTCCTTGCGAATCGTTTCTGCTCGGAATCTCCCGCAACTTCCTCCTAAATCCCTGCCGATTCCTGACACGTCATCCATCCGATCGAGTCCAGACGTCTCATAATCTTGACTGGCGGCATCAAAGGTCATCTCGTTCGAACATCGTAAAGTAATCGTAAAGGCAATCACAAAATATCCTTCTCACTCCGCCTAACCCTACTCTGGCCCTTCTCGCTTCCTACTTCAACCTTCCTCGTCTGACCACTTTCCCCCGAACCCGCTCTCGTCGCCGAATCTCCTGAACTCCACCAATCGACACTGAGCGCTCATGCTCCCTATCTCACCATCCTCATCCAATTCCCCACTCCCTGTTCCTGTCCCATTAGTCGCCAGTTTCGACGAACCAGTCGGGTTCGAGGTAGAAGATGGGAGAGCGAGTCGGTACCATCCTCCGGAGAAGGTGAGAGCGACGAGCTGATGCTCCACTGGAGGGGCTTCGTACGGCTGAGATTGAACAGGCGCGGACGTTCGGAGGCCTTTGACCTCGTTGAACGGTTCGCTGACCTCGGACGGCCGACGAGACGATCTAGAAAACGTCGGTTGAAGAGAACCCTTCTTCTTCGCGTAGCCTTCCGGCTCAACTTCGATCCACCCCGCGACGCACTTTTCCTCGCCAGATGCAGACGTTGAGGACTGATCTTGATTCGAAAGATTGCCAAGGGAGAGAACATCTGCGTGTGGGTTTCGGGATGGTAACCGATACTGTGCGTGTGACCACTCAGACGTGAAGTACTTGGGAAGTGATACAGGAAGATAAGGCGAGAGGAGGGAAAGTGTCGATGAGCGATTTCTGTCGAGCGAGTCATATCAGTCAGTATGCCTTCGGGTCAATGATACATCGGACGAGACATCAAGTACGTACCTATCAGTGGGTTCCCTGTCATTGTTATCTCTCCCTTCCACGCTGAACACGTGCACCGTCCCCTTATCGCTCCAGACGCCCAATCGACGACCGTCTTTACGCCAACCTACGCCCCAGATGATCGCTTTATCTGTCCCTCTCCGAAGTTCTCTCACCAAAGCACCTGTCCGACCATCCCAGACCCTTATGAGTGTGCCTCGATCGGATGAGGTGGAGAGGAGAAGGCCAGAGGGTGGACAGGCGATAGACGAAAGGGGATTTGCATGTGCTATGATGATACTTGACTTGGCTGGAGCTGAGACTGATGCTGGTGCAGATGATGGGGAAGCGGAACAGGGAGGACATGGTGGTAGTTGTGCAGATGCAGTGGATGATGGTGGGGGGCAGGGAGGCAGATGTAAAAGGTGAACGTGGCCGGGTTGACGCCCAGGGATAGCGAGGAGAGTAGATCCAGGTGCGGATGAAAGTGAAAGAATACCTGATGCATCGATTTCTCTACAGAATCAGCATTGGGGTTAGCAGAAGGAACGAGTCGAAGCAAGCTTACCTCGAGGATTGTCAAACGTCTCCCATTCGCTCAGCCACTTGATGCCGCCGACGGATCCTCTCGACCTAAGGTCTTGTTCCTTGAGCTTCCCCTTTCCCTTTGGATCGGTCGGCGGGGCAGTCGAGCTCTCCCATCCATCAATACTGAAGACAACGACGCGTCGGCGGAAGGCGAGGACGAGGATGCCTCTGCGGGAGGCGAGACCGAGGATCTTTTCTCTATCAATGAAGTATCAATGAAGTAGTGATGCAGCTCAGATAGATCGTCCCACGAATTGAGCACACTGGGAAGAGAAGAGTGCCTGTACTGACCGAAATTCGAGCTCGTGAACGGCCCGACCTTTGCGGTCATCCCAAACGATAAGCTTGTTGGGAGGGTAAAGTGGACTGGTCCCCCCACCCAGGAGGAAGACGAGAGAGGTCCGATGGAGCATCGACACATGAGCAAGTGAGCCACCGAGATCTTGGTAGGGTCGTTGGTCGACAGAAGGGTAAACGAGTCAGCCTCGTCATCAGTTGAGAGACACGAGCGCTGCGTGGCGGGGTAACGATGGCTCCTCTTTTGCTGTCACATCTGTCGCTTCCCGAGCCGACTGACTAGCTACACGTACCCAGGACGTTAGATGAAGGGGCGACATGACTCACTCCTTCTCGCTACGTTTTCGAGCGGGCACAGTCGCCAGACTTCATATCCGGTGCTCGTCGCGACAGCGAAGAAGTCGCCCTCTTGGTTGATGATGATCTGGTTGTGGGATGGAAGTAGTACAGACGAGACAGAGTGTCGTGCTAGGTTCATGAGTCAATCGGGCAGGTGAAGGATTACGTCGGAGAAGAGGAGAGTTGGAAGCCAGACGTCTCCCAGACAATTAAGACTCGAGGTCTCTCGTCTGCGCTGAGGCCTGAACGCCAGAGCATCACCTCACCTTCTCTCGCTCCTCATTGAACACACACACAAGGCTACATTTATAAGTCACATGGAGCCAATCTTCCGCTTAATCTCCATCCTGATCAGACGGTCGCCTGCTCAAGCACAATGAGAGCGATGGGTTGTGAGTCGTCGAGATCGACCCTTTGTTTCTGCTTTACTCAATGCCGCCTCTCCGAGCACTCACCGGGTGTTCTTCTGATAATATTCATCGGGTGTAAAAGTCCTGTTTCCTCCCTCATCATCCTCGTCACTGTCTCGCTTCAGAAAGGCCTTTGGGAGGAGTGCATCGGTCGCCTTGATCAAACAACTGCGGTCAGACCATGATGATACCCGGTTGTCGAGCATGAGATCAACTTACGGGCGTCACGTTTAGGTTTGAGCTCGAGGACTACAGGGAACAAAAAGGTATAGGAAAAGGCCAATGAGTCAAGACGCTGAGTGTAGACGTGAGAGCTTGGTCAACCGACTATGGGGTGTGGGATCGCCAGGGCGACGGGCAGAAGAAGCAGGATATAGCAGAATTTCATGATGGACGGTAAGAAGATAGACGTCAAAGCTGGTTGCTTCGGTGTTTTGAACAAAGCAGATCAGCAAGGAAGATTATTAAAGGGGGAAGCGGGTCAGGAGAGAAGATGGCGGGTTTCACGGTCTGCCAAGCAGTCAATCTTTGCGAGGCGATTAGAGTCAAAGACGTTGATATGCCGTGAGGAATGAAAAGGCGAAAACTATACGCAAAGGAAAGACCATGGAGCGAGAAATGAAATGCAAGAAGAGTCAAAGATGATTGTGTAGAGAATCGAGGATGTGGACGAATCGAGTCGTTCTTTTTGTCTGAGCGTCGTTCCTCAATCGAGGTCGTTGATCGACTGTTCGTCATCCTTTTCGTCTTTCTGAGGCTTGACGACCTTGGGTGGGACAGGGGTCGGGTTTGGTGCTGCCTTCGGAGTAGGCCTCTTTGCGGATGGCGTTGGCGTCGGTGCCTAAGGTGGTGCCGCAACTTTTGGTTTAAGTACAGAGGCAGGTGTAGAGACAGGAGCGGGGGGTTTGGCAACCACCGCGGGAGAGGGGGCCTTATCTGAGGAATCTGAGAGATCTGAAACGTCGGAATCACCAAAAACGGCTCCACGCATTGCCTCCTGGTGGGTGGAGAGAGGTTGAAATCGATGGGAAGGACGGAAGCAATGGCAAAGGCGACAGGATCTAGGAGGAAAGGAAGGCTCCGTCAGTTTAGGGTATGATATGGTTGAACTCGTTCGATGATGTGGAACATACGTGATTTTCGGCGTCGATCTTGGTGTTTATGGCTTGATGGTTAGATCTTGTCGGCACGGGGGCTGCCTTGGGTGCTGGAACGCTGGTCTGGACGGGAGTTCCGCTCCGAGGGGTAGGAGAAGACCGGGCGGCGGCGGTCTTCTTCGCCTTCTTCGACTTGGGAACGGGGAGCTGAAAAGAGATCGAGATGATTAGTATAAGCCACTACCACCATAGGAAAAGAGAAGAAAAGAGGTCCGAGTCAGACTCACATCACCCTCCTTGATTGCCTGATCTCGACATCGCTGAATCAGGTTCATGAAAATCGTATCTTGCTCAGATCCGCCTCAACACCATCTTTCCAGACATCCTCGATCCACTGCCTGCTCACGAGCTCGTCTATCTGGGCCGTCTCGTACTCTGGATCGGCTAGGTTGCAATCTCGACAGGTAAAGTCGAGTGAGACGGCTGGCTTGAGACCCGAGGCGAACTGAAGAACCTCGAATCGATGAGTTTGTTGCGAAAGGTGTCGAGAAGGTTTGATGCCGTAGATGCTGGGCAAGAGTGTACCAAAAACGGATTCATGCAGGAAAAGGGGAGTCGAGAGTAGTCGGAGCGCTCGAGAGGAAAGAGGGGGAACAGCAGGTGGACGGAGTCGAGAGGTAATGGAAGGAACGGTCGGCTGACAGATGGGGAATCCAAGAGGGTAGGCAAGGTCAGTCTTGATACTGTTGATCAGCTAGGAGCGGTCCCAGATTGATTTATCTCACGAGTCAGTCTCTTCTTAGAGTGTCTCGAAGAGCCCTGAAGCTGAACTCATCTCCTCTGACTCGCTGCATCGCCGAGAGCTTACTCAGACCGTCGAGCGGGTCGAGCAACCGCACGAGATCCTCGGTAGCTATCTGGATGGCTTCATTTCTCGTCTTCATTTCCTTCCTACGTCCCACGTTCTTGGCCTCTCCTTGCCAGGCGCCATCCCAGCAGATTTCGACGGTTCCGAACAAAGCTCCAGCGAGTCGATTCTTGTATCGTTCGAAGTGGCGTTGGATGTCGGGTGCGTGAATAGGATCGAGGGCTCTGTAGTCAGTTCCGTGATGAGTTGAGTCTCGATTCTGTTCTCCTAAGGTGATTAGGATGTCGTGAGTAGAATGTGGGATCTGGTCGGGAGGATAAGGGACTGGATAATCGAGGATCTGAGCGATAAGCAGTTCAGGAAGATAATCAGAGAGGTTCGGTGACAGTCTGGATTGGCGGATAAGGTCTTCGATCTGTGGAGTAGATGATCGGTGATGAAGGAGGTAATGACTAAAGGGAAAGGTCAAGATGGTCAGCCAACATTGACTTGAACAATAGCCACGCGACCAGCGGCTCTAGCCAGGATTCAGCCCTGACTTACCCAGTGTGAACGAATCCTTGATCGGTAATTACGTTTCCCAGGATCTTGATCTCACATCGACTGAGAAAGCTGGTGAGCTCTCTAGCAGCAGAGTCCCTCTGTCCCAATGCTTCTGCATCCTGTCCACAAAAGTCGGCCAACACTCCCTGCGTCCAAACTGATTCTGTCCATTGGTCTGCTGCCTTGGAATCTCTCGAACTCTCTCCAGCCCCCCAACCGAACAAGACGGCCGACTTGAGACCAGCCGCGAAGGCGCAGACCTCAAATCGGAGGGCCTGCTGAGCGATATTACCACCTTTGGAGATCTGGGTTTTAAGCGGTGGGTAGAGATCGGGAAGCACTTGGAGGAAAAGCTTCTCGTGGAGATAGAGGGAGACGGATAGAAGACTGAGGGCTCGAGTCGAGAGATGTAAAACGCCGGAGGAAGGCAGAGGCGAGAAAGGCCTTTGGGTAGTCGTTGGTTTTGATTCTCGAGTACTGGGATCCTATATAGATACAGTATGGACATGAACACCTTGCCTCGCTCTGGAACTGTTCTCAGTCGAATGAGGGGCGCTTTCATAACGAACGCGTCACTCGTCCGACCTTCTCTCCCCGTCGATGTAAATCAAACCATCACTCACTTGGGAAGCCTTTTTAAGTACATCATCCTCTTGCGAGAACAGATCCTTGACCTGCCAAAGCTTGATCGTCTTGAGCTCCATGACGCATCTGAGCCGTTGATGAGCTGCCTCCGGCGTGATGAATGGCTGTTGAGCCCTGAGGGCCCTGATCTGAGAGACCGCGAAGTCTTTGTGCTCCATCCAGTGAGAAGGTGCTCGGAAGGTGGCCGACTAAGGATGAAGCGCGATTTTGTCGAGGATAGAAGTCAGAGAGAGGAGATCGTAGACGGTTCTCGAAACTGAGAAAGTGGAGGCCGGATGCCCTTCGACGGTGATCTCGACTACGTCACGTGTTGCTCTCCCGTGTCAAGAAAAAATCGGGTTTCAATCTGCTTTTACTCGGTCGAATCGACCCCTATCTCTCGACACATATCCATGATCATTCACGACAAGTTGAAGAGCCTGACAGCGTTTCCTCCTCGGACAGCTTCCCGATCCTGCTCGTCCCATCCTTCGGCAGAATCGATCGCACCAAGGTTCTCGACGACCGACTTCCAAGCATCGTATTTCTTCTCCTCAGAAAGGGGTGGGAAGAAGGGGTGATCGGTTCCCTACGATAATGAACGAGCAGAGTCGAGAGCTTTGTTAGTGAGAGCAGGGGATCGGCCGTGAATGAAGATGGTCAATTCGAGTGTGAGGACTCACAAACATCATACGTGAAATTCCTTCCTTGTCGGCCGAGGAAGATCTGGAAGTAACTTCACCACGTAGACCCTTGCCTTCGTACTCTACCGACCGACCAGCGACCTTTGCGACGAACGATAACTCCTCTGGTCCGTACGCGACCTAGGTACGGTTGAGTGAAAAGTCAGCAACTGCATTACACTCAGCGAGAACAAGATATCAAAGACTTACAGCGTCGAAGTAAAGCTTCGAGAGGTCTGAATCGGGGCGGAAATGACATCGTAAGAAAAGTCAATCTACTGCGTGAAGGAGAAACGACGCTGTCTGCAAGACATACAGTATCGAGGATCGTGCTTGAGTCGACTGGATACGATAGGATCATGATCGACACATGAAGCTAGACGGGAGCTGAGTTGAGGAAGAGCTCCACCCGAATGAGCGAGAAGAATCTTGAGATCTGGATGTCGATCAAACGTCCCTGCGAGAATAAGACGAGTGACGGCGATGGTCGTTTCCATTGGGAATCCACAGGCTGAATGAACCATGTGTGTAGTTGTGTCAATGATGAGATGAACCCGAAGTAGGGGTGAAGACGGGTCAGATTGGGAGGTGAAGATGTACCTAGCTGAAGGACATGCCCATTCTGAAGGTTGGATCCATAGTTCATCTCCTCATTTCCGATACCTGGTGGTAAGAGCAGAGAGCATCATAAGTATCACAGGAAAGTCATCTTTCCCTACGTTGGTGCAAACTTACCATAGTGAGGATGCAGGAACGTCGTCAACTTTTCCTCCTCCAAAGCTCCCCACACCCTTTCCATCTCAGGGTCATCCAAGCCTTTACCGAGACCTCTGGAACCCATGATGACACCCTTCATTCTGTCCATCGCTCCGAGTTCCTTGATGCAATCGAGAACGCTTTGAGTTTCGATCCCTGGCACGAGAGGTAGAAGGCCAAATCCATGGAATCGATTTTGAGTAAGTGGTTGAAACGGAGTAGGATGAGGTGGACCCGAGTCGGTAGGAAGGAGATCGGAGCACGGCGTCGAGCAATAAAGTTGCAGATCTTGGTTGAGTTGAGATGCAGAAGAACGAGCTTCCGCTGGTGACATGAAATCGAGCCATGGGTTGGCGAGTGAAACGATGGATACGTCCTTTGATTTGGGATGGGGAAAATGATGACAGGTGAGAACTTGGTGCTCGAGGAAGAGATGGGGCACGAAAGCTTACGATTCCATGAGTGTTCATAAAGTTGAGCTTGGCAGATCGACACCAGTACTGTTCCCCGACAGGACGACCTCCGACAGCCTCACTTTCGTTCTCGAGGATGAGGAGTCGATCATCCGGTGTCTTGTCGGGTTTGATGCGAGAGACGATCCTAGGAACTGAAGTCCGGTTGCGGAGGATGTTGGCGTAGTTTGGTAGGTAGCAATGGGTGTGAACGTCTACGAGGAGGGAGCGAGCACGGGTGGACATGATGTTGGTGATGGGTTTGGTGAGAAGTGGATGATGGTGTCCATCGGAACAACATACAGGGGAAGGGAAAGAAAGGAAAGTCCGACTCCCCCGGATTTCGGATCGGTAAAGCCCTATCTCTCTTATCTCCCTTTCTCTCCCCAATTGCATCTCCGCCGATTCCCTCTCGCTACACAAGACCCCACAGCCCCTATACCATCTTGATCTCCAACCCCAACACACAACATGATCCGAGTCCCTCGAGTTTTCTCCATCCGAATCAAGAATCCTCACCGGTACTTGTCCAGTGCTGCTCCCTCCCCTTCATCCAAACCTGACGCTTCAGAATTCACCATTCGTACGTCCACTTCTCAAATCTCGACCGGCTTTCAATCGCCTCTCTCGTCTCATTCTTGTTCCCCTTCGGGTTTTCCCGACTTCTCAGCCGTCATCAACTTCTCCCACTTCCTCCAATCAAACACCCTCTTGGAGAAACAACAATCCGCTCGAGCCGTCGTTGATGCTCTCTCCAATCGAGGTTTCCTTTACCTCTCTCACCACGGTATCCCCTCCGATGAAATCACCAAAACCTTCCAAGCCTCTTCCCAATTCTTCTCCACCCTCACTTCCGATCAGAAACATGACCTCGCTTGGAAGGATCCTCGTAGCAATCGAGGATACGTAGCTTCCGGCAGAGAACGGGTCACGCAATCTGCCTCGGCTGAAGAGATCCAACAGCTTCGAAAGAAAGCACCAGATTTCAAGGAGAGTTTGGAGATTGGGAGAGAACGTGATCCAGGTGACGTCGAACCCAAGTGGATGAATCAATGGCCTTCGAAAGAGACGGTGAGTTATTTTACTTCAGTTTCGATGATTGAAACAGTGCGATTGAGTAGACAATGTAATCTTGGGAATTTGCTGACCATTCTCTCTGGTTGCTCTTTGTTCTCTTGACTCTTCTGCAGCTTCCCGGGTTCAAAGATCAGATCTTGAAATTCTTCGAGTACAACCACAACCTTCAGATGGAACTCATGAGGGCCATCGCTCTAGGCCTCGACCTGCCCATTTCGTACTTTGACGACAAGGTGAGTCAGCCCTCTTGACTTCATGGTCCTCCTGCAAGGAGTCCTGACGCTGACGGCCGTCTACAGTGTGACGAGCGTTATCACAACCTCCGATTACTGTCCTATCCTGCGATATCGGCCAAGCTCATTGATCGATCGACAAGAGCAGGTGAACACTCGTCAGTGAGAGATCTTCTTCCGTTCAGCTTGTCATCCCAACCTCCAGACCCAAGCTGATTTACGAAACGTTCTTCCTCGCGAATATGCTCACAGTGATTACGGGCTCGTGACACTTTTGCACCAAGGTACCCTCAACTCTCGACCAGGCTAGATCCAGTTGACCGATCGAAGCGATTGACTGTCTGCCCTCTCTCCGCCACCCTTCTGCTCCCCACAGACTCTGTCGGTGGGCTCGAAGTTCAAGATCCAAATACTGGCATCTTTCACTCCGCCACACCCATCCCAGGGACGATTGTCGTCAACACGGGCGATCTGTTAGCTCGATGGAGTAACAACGTGCTTCGATCAACACTTCATCGAGTTGTTGCCCCACCCGTGAGATCAGTGGAGAAATCCGATGGATCGACGGAGCTCATGACGCCAGCGAGACAATCGATTCCATTCTTTGCCAACCCTGTGAGTCCGTCGTTGATCTGCTTTAGGTGGAGGATTATTTGTCTGTGACGCCAGAGCTGACAAGGACATTGCCGTTGATCTCCACTTGTTGTCCTTGCTCCTCCTTGACGTTGATACGTCAGAATGCTTCGGCGCTCGTCGAGTGTCTACCGACTTGCAAAGGTGACGGCGCCAGATACCCGCCTGTCACGACTGAAGACTACATTGTCGGTCGACTGACGGCTACGTTTGGTTAGAGAAGAGAACGAGCAATGGTGATGTCGTGTGTCGATGTGGCTAGCGGGCGACGGAGGAGCTGTGATGAACGAGAAGTGGGAGGGGACTTCTTCCGGTTTGGTTGTAGGGATGCTATTTTTTCCCCTCATGTCTTATCTGACTGTGATATGTCGATGAACCTATAAAGCGAAAGAAGCGGTTTGAAGGACGGAAGGGTTCAGACATAGTGGCGTAGCATCCACACAACGGGGATCGGACCCTCTGGGGCCAAAGTAAGAGCGACTGGAACCGTCGCAAAACTGAACTATTTTGGTTTCAGTCACCATCTCGAGTAGAGGGATGTCAGTGTCTAGTCTACCAAGTCGAGCAGTCATCCATCCATCCCAAAGATCCTCTCCCTTCTCACTCCGTTTGACTCCATTACCAGCCGTTCTATTCGTCTACTCGCTCTTCTGTTAAACGGCGGAGAGCCAGAAAGGAGGGGAGTGCATCAGTATGGATCAATGGCGTAGACTACAGCCGAGGGCGACAGTAGTGCACGCTCAGGAAGGAAGAAGGAAGGAAGAAGCAGAAGAGAGAAGGAAGGACGAACGACGACCATCTTGTACGCGAGGTAAGTTCCGGCGACACTCTGGGCAATAATCATCCACTTGACGACGGGGTAGTAGTACTTTGCGTTTCCCATGAGGTTGGTTGGGATACCAGCAGCCTTTTCGGCCTGGAACTGTCGCTGGACCTTGAGGACGTTGTTCTCGGGGTTCATGAGCTTCCAGAGCATCGACTTGTGAGCGTAGGGGTCGACCTTGGCTCCACCCTTTGAGCTGGCAGCAGCGAATCGCTGGGCGGTGGGCTTAGTGGCTCGGGCGAGGGTAGGGATCATGACGAAAGAATCTGTTCAAGAGGAGAAGCGAGCATACGGAGTAGGGAGGAAGGAATGGGGGGGGGGGGGGGAGACGCCGAGGGGCGAGAGGATTGGTAGGGAAATCGAAGGAAAAGGAGATGTGTGAGACTTTTTGCGACCCGAGAGACGCTAAACTCGATGGGGACAGCGACAAAGGAGAGTAGTCAAAGCGTGACTAGATCGTACGTGAGGGATTAGGAATGGGGTCGATGTCGAAGTTGAGAAGGGAAACGAGAGCTTTCCGAGTCTTCTTTCTCAATCAAGTCTCAAGGATCCTCGACACGTCTCAACACACCTCATCGAACCATTTGCCTTGCCCTCACGCTTCTGGACACCATCATCTATCGATACATGCCATCTGAATCACAACCAAACCTCTAAATCACCCCAACAGATTATGCCCCGACCTGATCGCTCGAATCTCGACCGATGTCTCCTTTGACGGATTCTGTAAATGTCGAGTTCCTCAGTACATGTCAATCATATCCTGTCAAGCAAATCCACATACCAGTGTTGGTGTCGCCTGAGCAAGAGAGAAACAAAAGAGACAAAGAAAGAAAGAAAGAAAAGGACACGGTCAGAAGCGATAAGGGAAAGCCCATCGATAACTTTGGGGGAGGGGCAGATGGACGACCCGCTAGAACCGACGATCTCAAGACTCACTGGATCCAACAAAGCCCTGGGCAGTTTGGTTTTTGGAGGGAGAGTTGGCGGCACTGTTCCAGGTGGAAGACACCCGACTGTCGCCGGTGATGGGATCGACTGGAGCCTGTTGCTCTCCAAAGTGTCGGTCCTTCCTGCTACTGTCGTCGCCACCCCTTTCGGAAGAGGGTTGAGGGGTCGATGTAGCTGTCAGCATCTCGTACAAGAATCGAATGGATGAGAAAAGAGATGGACAGACATCTGGTTGGCTCGACTGTAGGAATCGCCAGACTCGTTGCTGCCGTAGCCTCCCTCTCCGGTTGAATGGTCGTAGCCCTCGTAGTTGCCGGCCGAGTTCTGTGCAGGGTTCTCGGAGGATTCGTAGTTGTTGGTGTTGGTGTTGTTTGACATTGTGTTAGTGGTAGAGAGAAGCTGGCGATGGCTGAGATGGGTGATGGTTTCTTCCCCCAGAGAAGGGAAGGGGCTTCCCAATTGTCTTCCCTCCTCTCCTTTCCGCATGACGCGCTTCCCATTTCGTCACTTCTCAGCCTGACCCGACTCGAACCCAACCACCAACAACCCACACCCACTACCCTTCCACCTCCCGCTTCAACTCAACAGAGCATGCCTTCATACGCCTCCGTCACAGCAGACGGCTCGCGTGCTGGCTCAAGCTCGTACCATTATCCCGACGAACCAAACTCTCAAGACTCCCATCCCTTCGACAACGACGATTCATCCAACATGAACGACTATACCGAGGGCGCCACCCGTCAGGAGATAGACGCAGTCGCACAGGCCATCCAAATCAGGCCAGGCGGCAGGAGGGACTCCATGTCAGGTTGGGCAGATGATGGGGACGGTTGGTATAAATTCTTATCCTACTCCCTTCTGTGCTAATCCGAAGGCAACGATTGCTTTGGCTCATCGCCTCCCTTGGTTCTCCTCCTTCCTTCCGATGCTTACGTACTGTTGGTCCATCAGGCAACCAGACCTCCATCTTCTCCGGACCAGGGGCCAACTCGATACCGTCCTCAGTCACCTCAATGCACCACGCATTCCCTCAGTCGCGACATTCCTTCGCCGCTCGCCGGTCCTCCTCCCGAATGTCCTTCTCTCGTCGTCAAAGTGAGGACAGTCGACGACCAGCCCACACAAGGACAGGCTCCGGTCGATCCGAGGTCTCCATCGGGACGCAGAATGACCGAAGAGATAGTGAAGCACTCGAGGGTCCCGAAGACCAGGCTGCCGAGGAGGGTGGCGTTTTTGGTGGGGTGTTCCGTGCTCTCGGATTTGGAGCCTCTAGACCAGACGACGAGGAAGAAGGATGTGGCGACGGCGTCAGCAGGAAATCCAGACGATCCTTCTCCTCCCAAAGGTCTCGCTCGAGGCCCTCTATCGGACGCCGGTCAAGCTCTCGGTCTCAGGTCGCTTCCGAGGCTCTCTCAGACGGCGATGCGTCTCCTCCTCCTTCTTCTGACGAAAATTGGGGGTACTCGTCCAACGACGACGACGGTGGTTCAGATAGCGACACGTCTTCCAGAGGATCCGTTCGGTCCGAGAATAACGACCTCGTCCCTCCTTCATCCCGACCTCACTCTCCGACTTCACCCAGTATCATGCCTCTCCTCCCCACCGATCCAATCTTCAACAACGACCATTCTGGTGGTGAAATCGACCCGTTCGAGAAGGCAGGCGCTCCTTTCCCCTCGACCGCGGGTTCAAAGTCGAAGCAGATCATCACTCTCCCAGATGAGGACCTCAGCATCTTGTTCGTGGGTTACGCCACCGTCATCTGGAAGGAGCTTGTGTGGTGGCTGGGATGTATCCTAAGTGCAGGAATCTTGGGACTTGTTGGACGATGGGTCCCTCGGATCTGGGTTCGATGGGTCGGTCGAGAGAGAGACTTTGCCGACGAGTCAGAGAAAAATCGCTGGGTGCTCGTTGAGGTGAGCTCTTTCGTTGGAGAGCTCGAGAGACCGAAGGATTATTCGCATCCGTCAGCACTGACATTCGCTGTCTGAACTGACGCTTGATCTAGACTCCATACAAGGACCTCAACATCGTCAACCTACAAACGATCCCTTACCCCTACCCACTCTCTACAGTCTTTCCTTCATCTGTGTCCACTCCCTCCGCCATTGCATCCAACACAGCCACTGGATCCTCAACCCCTCGGCGCCCATCCTCCACAGCTCCGACCACTGTCCCCGATGCGAAAGACCTTGTCCCAACGGATCTCGAACGAGGTAGCACTACCTGGGAGGATACGATGGGTTTTCTCAAGATTGTGGAATATCGATACACCAAATTTGCACTCGATGAGAGAAATGGACAGTGGAAGATGATCAGGTGAGATCATGTTGTCCGCTTAATCACGCGTGTTGGGTGGTGAGCTGACTCGGCCTCTCGTTCGCATCGTTAGGGACTGGCGAGACCATCTTTGGACCAGCGTCAAAGGAGTCTCGAGCGGACTCGACGAGAGCACCCGAGATCAGCGACGAATTCTCTTTGGTCAGAACTCGATCGATATCGAGGGAAAGAGTGTCGTCACGATTTTGTTGGATGAGGTTTGTCTCTATCCCAAAATTTCAACAGGCCTGACTTTCAAGCTGATCATGTCAACTCGCTTGCCAACCTTGATCGCGTTGCTAGGTCCTCCACCCTTTCTATGTCTTCCAGGTCGCTTCAATCGTTCTCTGGTCCTTGGACGAGTCAGTTTGAAACCTTCAGTCATCCGTCTGGCTCGGCTCTGATCCCAGGCTTTCCGTGGATTAACGCCGAACATCGTGTTGTTTCCTTAGCTACTACTACTACGCCTTCGCTATCGCCCTCATCAGTATCTCGAGCATCTTACAGACACTTTTCGAGACCAAACGAGTAAGGGTTTCATCATGTTATCCCATTCTCGCGGAAACCGTCATGAAGAGCTGTACTGATACAAGGATCTTTCTTCTTTAGACGATTGAGCGAATGAGAGAGATGTCGAGATTCTCGTGCGACGTTCAGGCACTTATCAACGGCGAGTGGGTGACGGTCGATTCGTCTACGCTCGTACCAGGAGACATCTTCGACGCCGCCGATACCTCCCTACCGATCTTCCCATGTGACGCTGTCCTTCTATCTGGAGATGCCATCGTAAATGAGTCGATGCTCACTGGAGAATCCGTCCCAGTCTCAAAGATCCCCATCAAGGACGATGGGCTGCTCCAAATGTCGAGAGAAAAGAAGGAGGGTAGTACAGACGTCTCGCCAGACCTGGCAAAGCACTTTTTGTTCTCGGGTACAAAGATCATTCGAGTTCGAGCAACTGGGGGAGGTACTGGCACCCCTGGAGGAGCTGATAGAGCGCCTGCCCTTGTCGTCCGAACGGGTCAGTTGTCTATCTTGCTATCGGCTGGGTTCCGTCTGGTCCGTCATGTTCATGGATGATTGCCCACTTTGTGCAGGATTCAATACGACCAAGGGCGCCCTCGTCCGGTCCATGCTTTTCCCTAAGCCGATGGGTTTCAAGTTCTAGTAAGTCGTCACACTTTCGCCCGTACCTTTTCGCCACTCTCTTACCTCCAGAACTAACCGAACATCGTCCCTCCTTCTATCCAGTCGAGACTCCATGAACTTCATTGGTGTCCTCGCTCTTATCGCTGGTCTCGGATTCCTCGTCAGGTAGGTTTGCTTCGTTTTCTCGGGCGAAACGACAAGCTTACTGACTTTGCTTTCTCAAACCCGTTGCGGCTTCCTTCAAGTGTTGGAAAGTTTATCGAAATCGGAGTGAGTTCGATATGTCTCTTTCGTTCGAGTACCAACATGCGACTGATTATCGACACACACCTTCTGTCTCCTTTGGGATAAAGATCAAATGGCATACCATTCTCGTCCGAGCACTCGATCTCATCACCGTCGTCGTTCCACCCGCTCTGCCCGCTACACTCTCCATTGGAACGACTTTCGCGATTGACCGACTCAGAAAGTCCGGCATCTTCTGTATCTCGCCAAATCGAGTCAACATCGGAGGCAAAGTCAACGTGGTGTGTTTTGACAAGACAGGGACTCTTACAGAAGAAGGTCTCGAAGTTCTTGGTGTAAGGACGATTGATAAGTCGACGGGCCGATTCTCGGAACTGCACAGCGATGTGTCGGATGTTCCTCCCACAGGTGGAGAGAACGGGAAGACGCCCTTGCTCTACGCCCTCGCTACGTGTCACTCTCTCAAGCGAGTTGGTGACGAGGTCGTTGGTGATCCTCTCGATATCGTACGTCCAGGCCTCTTCCACTTGTCGTACTTTATGCTCTTCCACGAATCAGTCAGCTAACGATGATGGGGATTGATTCATCCCGTACGCTCTCTCAAGGAAATGTTCAACTACACCAATTGGATTCTCGAGGAAGGCCGAGCTGGCAAGCCCGCTCCTGCTGCTGCCGATGGAAAGGCGAAGCCTGTCTCTAAGCAGGTCGAAAGACCCCAGACTCTGGTTCAGACCGTCGTCAGGCCTGCATCTAGTGAAGCGTTCCAGGTCGAGGACGCTCTCAAGTCTGGTTCGAGAGTAAGTCCCGGTTGCCTTCTCGTGTCTACTCTGTATGTGTCCGTACGCTGACCAGCCACACGCCCTGACCCTTATCTTTACAAGCATGCGCACTTCTTGGAACTCGGAGTGATTCGAACTTTTGACTTTGTTTCGAGCCTTCGACGGATGAGCGTCGTTGTCAAACGACTCAAGTCTCCTAGTATGGAGGTTTACGTCAAGGGAGCTCCGGAAGTCATGCAGGATATCTGCGATCCGTCGACATGTTGGTTTGATTTCGTTCTTTTTCCACTCTTGGTGAGGCGGCGTTAAGACGTTAATCTGACACGAAACATCCCTTTTGATCATCAGTCCCGAAGGATTATGACGATCTGCTTTCTTACTACACCAAGCATGGGTTCCGAGTCATTGCCATCGCCGCAAAGACTGTGCCTGGGCTGACGTGGATTAAAGCTCAGAAGATGAAGAGGCCAGTCTCGTCGAACCTTTCATTGCTCTTCACTTCTTGCTCCTCCGAATTCATAACATCTAGCTGACGATCAACGTTCTTCAACCTGGGACAACAGAGAGACCGCAGAGTCAAACTTGCACTTCCTTGGACTTATCATCTTCGAGAACAAGCTTAAGCCAGCCACGACGCCTGCCATCAGTGTTCTTCGGGCGGCTCATCTTCCGTGTCGAATGGTCACCGGAGACAACATCCGAACGGCTGTCAGGTTCGTCGTCTGTTCCCTCTTCGAACCTGCCGTGATGTTTTTACTGACATCGCTCTGTGACGCATCAGTGTCTCACGAGATTGCGGCCTCGTCAGTCAATCAGCAACCGTTTATCTCCCAACTTTCGTGCAAGGTAGGCATCGGTTTACTCGCTCACCCCCTTTAGGCAGATATCCTTCGATCACTGAACCGACAATCGTCTCGTCTCGTCTTCCCTCAAAGGTAACTCGCAGACACCTGATTCTCGAGTCGAATGGTCATCTGTCGACGACGAGACCATCCAGCTTGACGAGTACTCGCTTCGACCCAAGAATCCTCCCACGGATCAGTATGGTGAACAAGACGATGAGCCACATGAGTACTCGCTTGCCGTCACTGGGGAAGTGTTCCGGTGGATGGTAGACTATGCTCCTGTTGACACGTTCCAACGAGTGAGGATCTCTCGACATTCTGACCGGTTCACCCCCGTCTTGTGGAGATATGACGCTGACGAGGCATCTGATTCGCGTGTGACCCGTCTAGATGCTTATCAAGGGAGTCATCTTTGGACGAATGTCTCCAGATGAAAAGCATGAGTTGGTCGAGAGACTTCAAGGTCTTGGCTACACGGTTAGTGACATACATGCCTTCGATCTCCACCTTCGTTTCAAGCCTACAACTAGCTGATCATGGCACTTCTCTAGGTCGCATTCTGTGGAGACGGCAGGTCAGCTCCGTTTCTTGTTGATTCGCTTCGACCATGCTCCGCTCACGCTTCACGCTCTCCCTTCACAGTAACGATTGCGGTGCTTTGAAAGCGGCAGACGTCGGAATCTCACTTTCGGAAGCCGAAGCCTCTGTCGCTGCACCCTTCACTAGTCGAACCGCGGATATCACCTGCGTCATCGAAGTCATCAAGTCAGTTCTTGTGCTCTGTGCCTCTACTTGTCGACTCGGTGGCTGATTATCTCTTCTTCCATCTTGTTCCTCAGGGAAGGACGTGCTGCCTTGGTCACCTCGTTCTCCTGCTTCAAGTACATGTGCGTGCTCTGCCTCTGGTCTCTTGCCCTCGTGTCGTCGGTGCAACAAACTGATACGATGCTCCAAATTACTCAGGGCTCTATACTCGCTCATCCAGTCAGTCATAGCATCTCTCGCCACGCATCGTTCCCCTCAGACACTGATAAGTCGACCACCCTTGATAGATTCACTACCATCACGCTTCTCTACTCGTTTGCTTCATCCCTTGGGGACTTCCAGTTCCTCTACATTGATCTCTTCATCATCATTCCTATCGCTGTCGCCAGTACGTTTGGTCTCATTGGCATCAACATCATCAGTCGGCTTCGAGACGAATCAAATCAAGGACGCTTACCGCCCGTCTTTGCCTTACCTCTTCTAGTGGGCCGAACTCTTCCATATCCTGACATTCACCCCAAGAGGCCTACTGGCTCACTCGTGTCCAAGCGTGTCTTGACAAGCATCATCTCTCAGACACTCATAAACGGTCTCGTCCAGCTTGCCGTCTTCATCTTGGTTCGACGACAGCCATGGTCAGTCTCCAACCTCGCTCAACTAGTGCTGACCAGACGAGGGCTCACGATGTCTATTCGATGAACAGGTATACCGAGCCAGACGTCAACGTGGACAAGTTGGAGACGCTCAACTACGAGAATACGGCTCTCTTCCTCGTTTCGTCGTTCCAATACCTCGTCGTTGCCGCCGTCTTCAGTGTTGGGCCGCCTTACAGGAAGCCAATGTGGTCGAATCGTGAGCCACAGTCTCGTCGCAGCCTCCAGCCTCAGCTTGAATACTGACCCTGGTTCTCGCCTATCGTTCTGCACGTGTCACACATCAGCCTCCCTCATCGCTTGCCTCACGATCCTGTCTGGATTCTCCGCATATATCCTCCTCTATCCTGCCAAGCCGATCGCCATCTTCCTCGACCTGATGGACCTTGACCTCTCGTTCAAGCTTCAGTTACTCGGCATCGTCATCTTCAACGTCGTCGCTTGTTTCGCTAGCGAGAAGTATGCAGAAGGCGCACTCGTCAAGGCTTGGATCCGAGCTAGGAATTGGATCAGGGGAAGGTCGTCGAGTAAGAGGAGGAGGACGGGTGGAAAGCTCTACAAGAGCATCCCTGCTTAGAGTTTGATGATTTATGGCGTCGACGTGTCTCGGTTAGATGGACGGATGGTATGACATATGGGGCTCGTAACAGATGGATCCAAGTGAGAATGTGATGGTTTGACGAAGAAGATTGATGGAGACGATTTCTGGGAAACTCGAAATTCCAAAGGTTTCGGCGCAACCCCCACTCCCTCCTCTCCTCTCTCTCTCCCCCGTCCTCCCCTCCAGCACCTCCATCATCATGCCCGCCATTCCTTCTCCTCCCGCCGATGGTTCCGCCCCTGACCTTACCAGCCGAGACTAGTACGTCTTAGCTCTCCACGATAACTCTTCTATCCTGTCTCCCACTTCCTCCCACCCTTGTTGCCTGTCTCGTCACATTCCACACCTTGCTCTGGCCTCTGTCGACGCGACGATGAGCTCACCATTCGCCCGTTTCTTCCCACAGCTACGCTGACTCGTACGCTCACTTTGGTAAGGATGTTGCCTCGCCCTGAGCAACTTGTCAGTCAACGCCTCAAACTGAACATTTTCCCCTCCTTTCCCCCGGTTTCTCTCTCGTTCAGGTATCCACGAAGAGATGCTCAAGGACACTGTCCGAACGCTTTCTTACCGGAACGCTATCCAACAAAACCCTCATCTCTTCAAGGACAAGATTGTCCTCGACGTGAGTCTCGTTCGCTCGCGACGTTTCCGCTCTTTCTCTCTCCGCGCGCGCGATCCGAAAAAGTTGGACCGGCTCAGGGGAGGGCTTTGATCCGGATGATTGCTGATACATCTTGCCGTGCTTGTGTAGGTTGGATGTGGTACTGGTATCCTTTCCATGTTCGCCGCGAAGGCTGGGGCTAAGCACGTCTACGGTGTGAGTCCTCTATAGCAAGGAAGGGGGTGGCTCAAAATTCCAAACGAGATGACACGAAGCTGATACATCTTGGCCTCGCTATCAGATCGACATGTCCAACATCGCTGATCAGGCTACCAAGATCATTGAGGCCAACGGTTTCAAGGACCGTGAGTGCTTCGCCCAGGCGAGCTCTCAGTTGACCGCCGCCATCCAGTTTGCTGATCCTTGTCGACGGATCACTTTCCTCAGAGATCACCATCGTCAAGGGCAAGCTTGAGGATGTTGAACTTCCCGTCAAGCAGGTCGACATCATCATCTCCGAGTGGATGGGTTACTTCCTCCTCTACGAGTCCATGCTGGACACCGTCCTCCTCGCTCGAGACAAGTACCTCGTACGTCTCGTTGCCATGCTCTCTTTAGTTGACTTTCTTCAGGTCTTCCTCTTATCTGTGGACTGAACACCCGTCCATCTCTTGTTGTACATCTGTTGCTGGACAGATCCCCAACGGTCTCCTCTTCCCCGACATTGCCACCCTTCACATCGCCGCCATTGAGGACCAGGACTACAAGGATGAGAAGATCAACTTCTGGGACGACGTTTACGGTTTCGACTACTCGTGCATCAAGGAGATTGCTCTCCGAGAGCCCCTCGTTGACACTGTTGACCTCAAGAGCGTCGTCACTGAGCCTTGCATGATCAAGGTGAGCATTAGCAAGTCGATCGCGAAGCGTCATCCTCGTCACGTCTAGTCTGAACCGAACCCTCAACCTCTTCGTCTCTTCCTTTCTTCTCTTCAGCACATTGACCTCCGAACTGTCAAGAAGGAGGACCTGACTTTCAAGGTTCCTTTCGAGATCACCGCTACCCGAAACGACTGTACGTGTCCCCTGTCGAGACCTCCCTTTTCCGACCTGGGTCCTGATTAACGTTGACTAATATTTGCTCCTTGCCCTAACCCTCGACGATCAATACAGACGTTCACGCTTACCTCGCTTGGTTCGACATCAACTTCTCGTGTTGCCACAAGCCCGTCAAGTTCTCGACTGGTCCTCACGCCAAGTACACCCACTGGAAGCAGACCGTCTTCTACACTCCCGAGACTCTCACCGTCAACCAAGGCCAGAAGATCACTGGTACTCTTGACTGCAAGCCTAACGGCAACAACCCTCGAGACCTTGACATTGTCATCGACTACGCCCTTGAGGGAGGTGACGAGTCATCCAAAGCCTCGGTCGCATACAGCATGTTCGTTCCCTCTCCCCCTTAGCATATGCATGCATCACCAACGATCAGTCGCAAGAAGGCTAAACGAGCTCTCGTTCTTTTTCTTCTCTTCAATCAGGTCGTGATTTGTTTTCTCTCAACCCTCTTTTCGTCTTTTCGCTTCCATTGTGCTTGGCTATTTCTTTTTCTTTTCTTCTGTCTCTCTCTCGACATCTCTCTCCGCTTCTGTACCACCAAAACATCCAATCACTCAAAAAACGAAAAGGAATCGATCATGTTATAAGCTCTCCCCCCCCCCCCCCCCCCTTCCATAGCACGACCATCATCCTTTGAAACCTTCCCATTCTCTCTCCCTCCCTTTCCCTTCCCTCCCCTTGTTCCTTGGAAGAGAAGGTCCTTCTCTCTCTTTCCCTCTTTCCCGCTATATAGATCATGACAAAAACGACGAATTTGCATGTTTTTTTTCTTTCTTTCTTTCTCCTCCCCCCCCCTTTGTCTCGTGAAAGAGAAAGAAAATCAAGGAGAAACAAGGAAGGGAGCTTCGTAGTTGAGAGAAGAAGAAAAATAATAATAATAAAAAACCCCTCTCTCAATGTGCGTTCGTAATCATACATATCGACGTCCGCTGCGACTTGGTGATTAATGATCAACAGGGAACCCTTAAGGAAGTCTTCGAGTCAGGAAAGGAGAGCTGCTTCTCTATTTTGTTTCGTTGGTTCGGAAAACGATTTGCGATTTGGACGAGTTGGTCTCTTGTTCCAGTATTGATCTTTTTCCTGTTCGGTTCTCTCTCTCTCATTTTCAAGGATGCCTCTTTCCAAAACAGAAACGAAATGACTCTCGGACTGCCTTTTTTTTTTTCTTCTTTTTAGGTTTCTTCTTTTTTGGAGCGCACATGCAAATAACGCTCGCTTCCGCCCTTTTTTTTTTCTTCTTTTTGGTATATTAAGAAAAATGGAAATTTAGACGGAAGTGAGGGGAGTGGGCTCGACAAAGTCACCGGAGGCGATCTTCTTTCCAGCCTCGTCCTCAGCGACGTTGTGGGACTCGAGGAGCTTGGAGAGGTCCTGTCGAGGAGCCTTGAGGATCTTGCACTTCCTGACGAGGACGTTGGCCAAGGGGTAGATTCCTCGAGAAGCCTTCTCGATCTCTCGACCCATAGCCTCGGGAACGAACTTCTGGACGAGCTCCTTGAGGTCACCGGCGGCGGCCTCTCGGGACATGATCTCAATCATTCGCTTCCTGATCTCTCGGATCTGGGAAGACTGGGCGTAGGTGGTCTTCTTGATCTGACCCTGTCGCTTCTTGGTGAAACCAATGGCGAAGAGTCGGACGAGGTAACCGTCGGTGGTCTTGACTATGGGTGCGAAGGGTGAGAGAGCGTGGCGAGACAAAGGGGTTTTATGAGGTAAGTGGAAATTCTCGATGCTCTTCCTACAAGGCATAACGTCGTTTGAGAGAAAGAGACCAACCATCGACGTGAGCCTCGATCAAAGACTGCCACTTCTTGACGAGCGATCGGAGCTTGTCGGAAGTGATGTCCATCTGTTGAAGCAGTAGCAATCGGAAATGATGAGCTCGACGGATGGATGGTGAGTGACGTGTAGTTGAACGAGACGAACGCCGTGGAAAGAAGTGAGGCAGCTCTTGCCAGCAACCTCATCGACACGGAGCTTGATCTTTCGGAAAGCCTGCTCCTCGTCCTTGTTAAGGTCCGCGAGGGAGAGCTCAAGGATTCGACCCTTGAGGGAGTCGGCCGAGTTCTCTGATGGGTGGCAAAGAGGATAGGTGGTGACGATCAGGATGTGATGCAACAGCAGGACCGAGAAAAAAAAAAGGGGGGGGGAGGGGCAAAGAGACCAGAAACGTACTGAGTCCCTGGGATCGGTTGACAAGGGTCTTGCCGACGTTCTTGACCTCGAACATCGAGGGGGCCTTGATGTCGAACCAGTCTGAACGTAGGATATGACGAGTGTGGCAGGTGAGGATAGGATTCGACGTCAGCCGTCTCGGATTTTCAGTATACAACGTCCTGGGTGATGAAACGCTTACCCTTTCGGGTGAAGGGGTCAACGACCTTCTTCTTGATACCTTTCTTGCCTTTCGAAAGACGCTTGTTCTGTTGTGTGGAAAGAGACAGACGCAGACGAGAGGGGCGAGGAAGGAAAGGAAAGGCGTGAGCCAGAGCTCGAAATTGATGGGATTCGGACAAGAGGTGTCATATGTGTGTATGCGTGTGTGTATGGGTTGGAAGGATGGGAGAGCCGACGAGAAGGGGTCGCCAGGGACGATGGCAGACGGTGAGTGGATGGAGGTGATAGAGGGGCAGCACAGGGAAGATGATGGAATCGGATTTTTGGGCAAAAGTCGAGGAAGAGGGAAGGGGGAAAGGGCCCAAGGGGATTTTGAAAGTTCTTGTTGCTGTCTGTGCTAATGGCGCAGAGATCGGGCCTGAGCACAGGGTGCAAGACGAGATGGATGGGAAGACTGTAGCCGATTGGGTTGGGTTGATTACAAGGGCGAGGGCGAGGGTCGAGAGTCGATATGGGAGAGCTGGTGGTGGGCGGAATGGCGGATTTTGGGGTGGGGATTGTAAAGGGTGATATGTACCTTGCCGACAGCCATGCTAAAAGAGATAGAACGCTTGTGGTGAGCTTATAAGCGTCAAAGGTAGAGGGGTAGCTGCAGAGAGGCGGGCTAACACTAAAGGATGAGGAGAAGAGGGCGAGGGAGCGGTGAGGTTTTCACAAGTCCCCCCTCGATTCGATCCTCCCAAAGGGTCTCGTTCTTTCTTCCTCTCAAGCTCACCTCACCTCTCCTCTCCCTCCCCCCATGCCGCTGCTAAATCATCAAGCCTTCAACACTGCAGCCACCAATTTCCTCAACAACCAACATCACCAATGGCAATCCCATCAACCAACCGTCCGTCCACCGCCCAACTCAGATATCAAAAAATCATTTAAATCCACTCACACCCCTTCATCCCCCAAAGAACGATCCTCGTTCATATCACCTCCAAAGGAAGTCCTCTCTCCTTCCTAAACCCCATCCTCCTTCTCTCTTCATCCCAACCAACCAACAACAGGACCAACACCATCCAGAATTCCAACTCGATCCAGCCGATTTATCGAGACTCGTCCATGATGACCCTTCCACCATGACTATCGACCCGGATTCGACCTCTTCCTCATCCGAGATGGACATCATTCATGTCACTCACCACGTCGTCTACTCGTCAACGTATAGAGCACCTCAGCTTCTGCTTCAAGCTCACTCTCGAGGTTAGTCGACGTGTTTCTCGTCTCTATCCATCCTTCCCCCTTTCATCATCTTGGTTCAATCTTTCTCCTCCCGTCACAAGACTGCGTTGACAAACCTGACCCCTCGACCCTTCGATCATCCAGGCTCACCGCTCACTCTTCCTGCACTCTTGATCCATGGACTCATTCATCTCCCACAAACGAGTCTTCCTTCCAACGACGCATCTTGTCTCCCTCTTCCTAACTCCTCATCCTCACCAGACATGGCCGAGTTTCCACTTCTTGCTCAACAGGAACATCCGCTGACGGGTGAACCTGTTTGGGCTCTCCACCCATGTCATACAGCAGATGTCGTTGACGAAGTTCTCTCCAGTGAAGCAGAACAAGATCAACAACTTGCCCTTGGGTCATGTGGGCAACAAGAACTTGGAGAGGAAGAGAGGTCTGCGCTCAGGTGGTTGCAGACGTGGTTCATGATCGTTGGGACGCTGGTTGATTTGAAGAGAACTGTCTAGGGCGATTCTTCCCTTGCGGATCCATGTCGCTTTGTGACTTTACTTTCTCTCTCTCTCTCTCTCTCTCTCTCTCTCTTTTTTATTTTATTTTAATAAAGTCACTCTGATACAGATCGTACCCACAGCTACACAAACTGCCATGCTGAGCAAAGTCAATGCACAACCGTCGTGCTTTCACTTCGGCACGTGAACGAATCGATCTGCGAGCAAATGAACAACCCCGGATCATTGTCAGCCCTTTCATCTCGGAATGACGCTACGACGACAGGTGTTATCCAAGAGGAGGGTGAGAAATAAAGAACGGGCCACTCACTCGGCTTCCTCCTCACCGGTTCCTCCGTCGCTGCTATCGCGGGTGCTGGTTCCTCATCCTCCTTCCACTCTCCCCAATCCGGACTCGATTCCCGCTCCTCAATCTTGACCTTCTCCTCCAGCGACACCCTTTGCGTCTGCTCTTGCTTCCTGATCTGCTCCCTCTCCTTTTCTCCATCTGGATCATCCTCTTCTTCATCTGACTCATCCCTGACGGATAGTCCTTTCCTCTTCCTCTTACCTCTCGAAGGATCTTGTCTTACTGATCCTTCATCCTCACCATCAGTCGTTCCTCCCTGTTGCTTCGATCCTTGTCCCTCCTGTTCCTGATCCTGCTCTTGTTCGTCGTCTGTACTCGGCCAATCTGGTGAATGCTCCCTTCCCGAAATCTCGACCGTCCTCGACTCCCTTCCCTTCCCCTTGTTTAGCATACCCACACCGCCACCATCACCAGTGATACTGCCTTTCCCCATGCCCATCTCCATATCAACGTCATCATCGTCAACCCCACCCATCGCTTTGTCAACCGCCTGGTTCATCTTCTTCTTCACCGGTCCACGCGTCCGACGAGGTTTGAAGGGACTTGAGAATGCTTCAATCAACCGACGAACTTTGATGTCACCCAATCCAGGACAGAGTGAGATCTCTTCGGATGAAGCGTGAGCGATTCGATCGAACGTCTGCATAGCCGGTAGCGATCAAGATGATAAGAGACAAAGGCGGACACAGAGGAAGGGGATCATCGTATCATGTTAGTCGAGCCACCAGAGATATGTTCGACCACGAAGCGTGACCGAAGAAAGCAAGCCGAGACACCTCTTCCTGTCTCTATGGTGGTAGATGAAGAAGAGGAAGAAAAAAAAAAAAAGGATAAAAGGCTGAACTCACGCCAAACGAAGTTGAAAGCGTCAAGACATCCGTCTTGTTGATCCCCTTGACGCTTGTCAGTGTTTGATTCAGGTGAGATCGATAGTCATTATGAACTCTTTCCTTTAGGATATCTGGACTTTTGTGTTCGTAAAGCTTGTAAGTAGCGAGGTAGGCACCTGCTTCTTCTGGCGTCCAAGCCATCATGACAGTAAAGTTGTTGATGAGGCATGCCTGCATATTTGCAACGAGCGTGATGGGGTTTCGGTCAGGCCGGGGTCGCTCGAGTGATGACAGAGAGATGTCTAGAATCGATGAGACCAAGGAAGATGATGTCAATCGTACCTTGGTGATTTCTCTTATGGCCGCTTGGTGATCGTTCTATATCTCGTCCAAACGAAAGCGAGCGACGAAAGAAAGAGAAGAGGAAGAAAGGGATGAGGTTCTTGGTGCAAGTGGACTTATCTTGAGACCGAAGATAATCAAGACAGACGTACAACGTCACACATCACGAGCATGACCCTGAGTTGGAACATTCCTCTTAGTTTCTCGATCCGTTGATGCATGTACTCGGGATGGAGACGGTGATATCTCAACCTGACACGGATCGAATGATATGACTTTAGCTCGGATGGTTTCGTGGTATCGATGGAGGGTAAAGAGATAACCGGCTGACGAGAGATAGAGGACACAAGAATGAAGACCAACGACGTAATCGGGTACGACGTCACCATATTCCCAAGCGACGCCCTTGATGTGAGGGATGATTGGGTTTCCACGCTGTGTGGTTTCGGAGTTGATCGATTCGGGTGAGTGGATGGATTGAGGTGCAAGGGAAAGATGGGACCTTACCTGCCTGGCATTCACGATGATAGTAGACTTGGACTTTGTGCCGACTTGGATTGGGTTGGATCCATCAGTTGGTGTTGTTGTTTCCCGATGTACACCTCGTGGTTGATCGGTCGATGTTGGGTTTGATGTCGTCGAGCCAGCATGGTCTGGTCTGGTTCGTTGGTTCTTGGGATTCTCGCTATGGTTGATGGCTTGACGATTGTTGGGTGGGATGATGGGAGCAGCTGGTCTGGGGATAGCCATGGGGTGTGGAACAGAGGATGTCGATAAACGGTTATGATGGATGTTGTCAATCACGTTATTACCTCCACATTTCTGACGACTCCCAACCCTCATCATGTCAGACCAACAGCCGCTAGAGTCTCTCTCCCTCTCTCAGTTGCTTGCAACTGCCCTCACCCTAGCCTCAAAATCAGCTAGGCTAGACACCGTCCATCATGAGACCCAAGTCAGCTTTCTCCCAACCAAACAACGACCGAGTTTATAGCTTACCGAACCCCCTTCCTCCCTCTTGACCCGAATCGAACCGTCTTTCAGACCATGCTCCAAAGAGCTTCCAATGCACTCACTCTTTCTCAGAACCTTCTTCGAGCAAGAGGCGTCTTCTCATCTAACGAACAACTCGAGGACGTCAGCACTCAAGGTCTTCCTTTCATGACCGTCGACTTCATTGCTGGCGAAGTCGCTGGCAGGCTCAAGACCACCAGTCGAAAGGATAGACTCGGTAGATTGAGACAGACAAAGGTCAGCAGCTCTTTTCCCATCAGATGGATCCATCCACCCATGCCCAAGTACCTGACGGTTTCATTGAAATCAACCTCATTCAATCGTCGTCGCGTGACAATTTTGGTCGTCAGGAGGATTATGAGACATACATCAAGCTCATTGAATCCTATGGCGTACTGAGTAGGGAAGAGAGGGAGAACTTGAAACGGAGTGGTGCTAGGGATCCAGCCAAGAAACGAGAGGAGAAGATTCGACAGTACAGATGGGAGAAGGAAGTTAGAACTCGTCTACAGGTAAAAAGAAAAAACAAAAAAAAGAGGAAAGGAGTGGGATTGGGGTTCGCTTGAGATCTCGACTAACCTGGCCTTTTCTTCTTCTTCTTCTTCTTCTTCTTCTTCTTTACTTCTTCTTCTTTGTTTGATCTGCTCATGTCATCACCATCGTTTTTCCCCGCTCGCTTGCATCAGACGCTAGCTCAATCTATATCTCCCAACTCTCCACCTCCGATGGATGATTACGCTCTCATTCTTTCTCTCCTCCCATCCTCTTCTACCTTCAACGAAGCCCCAACAAACTCAACCGTTCCATCATCCACAACCGAACCTGAATCCCTTCGACCCTATACGATCTCTCTCCTTTCCCTCCTCTACGCTCAATCCCTCGCTCAACTCGATTCCATCGAACAAGAATCTCAACTCCTCCTATCCGTACCGGATGATTTCGAGGAAAGGAGAAAGGGAGAGGAGGATAGGAGGGAAAGGGAAAGGGAAGGTGATGATGAGGTCGTTGCTGGTTGGAGATTGGATAGCGTTAATAGAGGAGGACCGGATGGGAAAGGAGAGTTGATGGATGGTAAAGGAAAGGTAAAAACTAAACTCAAATCACACACATAATCATCACTTTTGATTTGATTCGCTCGCTTGTTACACTAATCCTAATCTCCCTCCACCCAATTTTCTTCTTCTTTACTTCTTCCAAGCCTCTTCGACCATTCACGATCCTCCCATCTGGGGGTTCGATGGATGAACGAACTCGTTTGCAGAATCAAGTCTTCCAAGCAGGTCATCGATTACCGACCATGTCAATCGATGAATACCTCGAGAATGAGTTCGCCACACCCGGCAGGGTCATCACTGGCGGAGGGTTCGTTTTCTTTTCTTTTTCTTTTCTCTTTCCCTCCCTCTCTTTCTTCTTCTTTTCCTTCTTGTCTTTTGTTTTTGTTTTTGTTTATGGCCCTCCAGTCCTGTCCTGGCGCCATTGTCTCATCTCTTTCCCTTGAACTGACAATCATCTCTTTTTTCCCATCTCGCACTGTTCTCTCTCCCCCCCTCTTTCTATCCAAACAGCAAAGCATCGGAAGATGCTCCCACGTCAACCGAGATCCTTCAACTCGCATCGGAACAAGATGGTACCCTCGGTGCCGAGGAAGCTGACGATCAGAAGCGAGCAAAGGAGGAGAATTGGGCGAGGTTCACCGAGGAAAACGCAAAGGGTGCAGGGAACACGATGAATCGGTTCGTTCTCACCGTTTTCTTTTCTTTTTTTTTTTGTCTCCATCTTTCTGTTCTTTCCGCTTCCTACCACCTCTGGATCATTTAGTGTTACTTTCTCTCCTCTTGAAGAAAAAAAAAATCGTTTCTAAGACATCGCTGACCGAGAGTTTTTTTCTCCTCCTTTCTTCCGGTCGAATCGCTTCGTTTTTGTTCTCGCAACTGTTGGAATCCAACGTTTACCCTCTCTACGTCTCACTCTCTCCGCATGTCCTGACGATCTACCAAAACGGTTCCTTTGCTCCCTCCTCCTCCCTCTCCTCTCGTAGTGGATAAGATGTCTTGTCACTCTCCACCCCCCCCTCCTCCTTCCTGCTGCTTCCGTCACTCAATTCCTTTCCTTTCGCCATGAGTTGATCGATTCCGAGACATTTTCGAAGTGATGAGAGGATGATCTCTCAATGAGGCAAGGCTTAGAGGATGAGACGAAACAAAAGGATGGATGAAGAAGTTGGAGAATGACTAAGAAGCGAGAGAGGAAGAAGATAAGAGTACAGCGCGAATGATTGGATGGGTTGATGTTTGGGATAATTTCAGAAGGCTGAGTGAGGACAGAGAAGATATGCGATGTATTTGTAAACAAGAAAAAAAAAAAACCACAAAAAAACAAGGTCCAGAAGAACAGGGAAGAGGAAGGCAGGTAGGACAGAAAAGTCGTTCTGTAGAAAAGCTTGTCAACCGAATCGACCATATCAGACGACGTTCGAGACGAGGATGGGGGCTTACATGAAAGGTACGACAGAGAACCATTGGCCATCTCACCTTTCTCGTCACCTCTGTCCAATTCAATCCTCCATGAACTCGGCCAGAGCAAAGTATCGATGGTCTTTAAAGTACTGTTGCGTTGCATTAGTCAGTAATCAGGGTCAAAGGAGAGCGAAGGGGAGGAGGGGCGATAACGAAAGTTCAGACAATCAGTTGTTCAATTTCAAAACCCGATCGGATTTTCTCCCACTCACGTTCGCCAATCTCTCCCATTGGATGCCATCCTCTTTCGTCCAAGAGGGTACAGGATCAACGTTATGCTGCGAAAGTTTGTCCCAGATAAAAGCACTCTGTCGCGCGAGCGTCTCGATCCGAGATTGAGGTGGTTGACCAGAATGGACTTTTCGTGCGCACGGGTCAAGCAGAAGGGGAACGTCTCACGTTGAGTCAGCAGTCGACGAGAAGCAAAGGAGCCAGGGCCCCAGCCAGCCGTTGCTCACCTCTGAGAACTGAAGTTACTTGCTCCGCCAACGCCGTCCTCCTCTCCTGTTCCAGGTACATTTTGGTCGGTGCGCTCTCTGGTGGGACGTACCCCAAGAGACTCGATACGCCCATGAGTTCTTGACGATAGAAGTCTCTTTCCTTGTCAATCTGGAGATCCTCAACGATCCGGAACAGAATTTGCCCCTGAGTAAGAGCGGCAGAGACTGATGCCGTTGATGAGGCGGATTGAAAGGAGGAAGACGGTGACGAATAAGGCGTCGTAGAAGGTGATAGAGTGTGTGATAGAGATGAGAGATGATGGCTGGTTAAATCATGTCCATTGCCGTTGTCGTTATCGCCTTTGGTTGCTGTAGATGAGGGGAGAAGCGGAGCAGACCGAGCAGGAATGGGATCAGGCAACGGGTGCGAGCGAATAGATTCGATGAAGGATTGAAGGAGCAGGTTGATATAGAGATGGGATGGATCGAGTGACATGGGTGGAAGTGGGTAAGCATGCGAGAGGGAGGAAGCAGAAGAGGGGCTGGTTGATCTGTTGATCGCTGATATGGAATTGGGAGAAGTAGAGAGGTGAGGTGGCTTGGATTGGGTTGCTGAAGGTACTGATGTGTTTGCCAATGACTCAGAATGCAGAGTGGCTGCCGACGTCGATGCG
Organism: Udeniomyces megalosporus; assembly: GCA_039545415.1. Taxonomy (NCBI): domain Eukaryota; kingdom Fungi; phylum Basidiomycota; class Tremellomycetes; order Cystofilobasidiales; family Mrakiaceae; genus Udeniomyces; species Udeniomyces megalosporus. The sequence continues at coordinate 545,527 of BCKM01000002.1, read as the reverse complement.
AACAGAGTTGGGAAATGGACATTGATGAGAGCGAGAGCAGCCGAGATATTCCCTCGAAGGACTTGATGATTGATTTCTATGAGTTTGTAGGATGAGCACGGATCAGCAAGGTATATCAGTCCTGGAGGATCCAAGCCAACTAACCTCTACGATGTGACATCTCAGCCAGTGCTTCATCTGCTGCCCCTCTTCCTGCTACTCCACTTTCCTGCTCGATTCCAGCATCCTTTTCGCACGCATTCTTCCCGTTCGCGCTTGGTACGGTCCCCCCGTTCGCCCCCTCGCTCGAACCAACATTGTTGGCAACCGTCTCGTCGTTCATAAATGCATCGCCGTCTGGGTCGGGCTGGCTCCCGACCGGGTTCTCCTGCCGAGCTGCAAGTGGATCGAGCTCGGGCGTAGGTTCGGACATAATAACTGAAGCCATGAGCGAGTCAGAGTCTCCATTTGAGTCGAGAATGGGCGGGAGGACTGGTGGGCGAGCTGAGGATGAGTGGGATGAGCTCGAGACGAAAGGGGTCTTGATTGAGGACGAGGCGGGATGAGCGTTTATGGAGAAGGTCGACGGCGTATCATCGACTTGACCGGACGATGAAGGGTAGCAAAGTGCTCTCGCGGTGGCTAGATAAGTATGATGCCCGAGGTAGTCGAGCACGAGTTGTCTCTGTAGTTGATAGAAGCCGATGATGGCATCAAGAAGGAGAGGAGAGGAGAGGAGAGAGGATAAGGGTTCAGCTTTCCGTAGTCGCGATCTTTGTCAAGCAACCAGCTCTCAACCCGGATGAGCGTCGACGAGGTACATGTGTTGGTCGTATTCATACTATTCGATCACCTGGCCGAGGGCTCGACAAGACCCCACCATCGAGCTAAGGGTGTGTGTCCCATCGAAGGGACGCTGGGCCGACATGACGAGGAGACTCACGACTTGGGACGGATCCGGTTCCACGAGCTCAGCTTTGCTCTTGACTTCGCGTTGAGTACCATTCGAGGATGACTGTTGATTCGATTTGAGATCCATCGCGCTAAGTGTTGTTGGAGAAGAGGTGACGAGGACTTGGGAGATGGGTGAGGGATCGAGACGGGGTCTGTCCGGACCCCTCTGACACTCGATCTCTTTCTGTCATCGTACGCTCTTCGATTCATCAATCGTCAACTTTCATGGATGCAGCTCAAGATCCTCATTTGATTCCCAAAGATATAATTCCACACATGACCCCTTTTCTAAATCTTTCGAGCAGAAGTAAAGTATGCCCTACAAGCCATAATGAAGCGGCAGTCAGGACTTATCGCCATCATGAGGAAAGACAATCGAGCGTACCAAAAGCCTTGCTGAGCAACTTCGCCCTTTGCCTTGTCGAGGGTGTGACCCTGCTCGTTGTGGTGAGCCCAGATCTGGAAACCCGCGTAAGAAGCGATACGAGTCAGATGGCCACGTGGCATCCAGGATGGATCAACCCAGTTGACTCACTGATCGATAGAACACGAGACTGGCGAGCGTCTGGAGAGCCCATCCAATGCTTGCTAGCACACTGCGAGTAGTGACTACGAGTCAGCGGACCAGATATGGGGAGCTGGATGATGGATGCGTGCTCACCCAAAGACAAATGTCACCCAGTGACCTTGTGCTGCCATCGCAATAGTATTGATGAGTCCAGCGGCACCAGTCGAGGGGATCCCGATGAGGCAGTAGGCTGAGAAGAGAATGTGGAAACCCCCAAACAGAAAGTAGACTGCGGAAGTGGGAGGTTGCGAACCGACGAGAGGTCAAACCGATTGCACACACATATACGGCTAACAACGCAAAGACACTTACTCCAGTAGAACATGGCATACTCCTTTGAGTACGCATAGTAGATTGGCCTGTACCACAGGAAGAACGAGGCGACGCTGATGACGGGTACTGGACAAACGTGTGGGTCGAAACAGACGGATCCCGCGTCAGGTGAAGACGCCACGGTACAGAGACAGTGGTAGAAAACGTCAACTGACCATAAACAGCAGCACCAATCATATCTGAAGCTCCGTCGCTGGCTCCAGCAACCAGCAGGAAAACGGCGCCGAGGAGATTGATCAACAGGGTCAAGATGAGAGCGAGCCAGATCTGGTAGAGACGTGTCACTAGAGATTGGTGCTGCTGAGGAATAACGGCTTGGATGTCGTGATGGATGAGGGGGTAGACTGGGAAAAGATATGTGACGAGGTGTCAACAGGATCGTCGGAAAGGCCCAACAGAGCATTGCACGAGAGATGCCGATGTCTTTGACATTGTCATGCTACCGGGTCTTATGGACGATCGCATGCATCCACGCCTACGTCTGGCATATCTGGTTTGGATTGGAAGGGGAATGGGATGACGTTGCAAGCGCTCGAAGCGATGCATCGACCAGAAACAGCCTGCCTTGTCCCCAGCGCTACGAACAATACCCTCACGCGAGCCGATTTGCGACGCGACTGGAAGATAAGGATGACCATCTGATGGAGAGCCTGTGTCTACTCACAGAACGGAAAGTTGTTGGGGACGAGACCCTGAGCGGCGAGCTGAGCCTCTCTCCTCGAAAGCTCAGCCTCTCGAGCATTGAGGATGGCCTCTCGATCCGAGATGGGGGGTGGTTGGTTGACGGTCGAGGTCGACTCGAATGGATTGACGGGCGGATCGGCGAATGGGTTGTCTTGGGTCGAGAATGCGTTGGCTGGAGAGGTTAGAGAGACGAGGAAAGATGAATTGGATGGCGGTCGGTCAATATTGTGAATGGAAGGATTATATATCAAGGAGTCGGTATCGGGAGGGAGAGCGTACCCATGGCTGGGCGAAATGGATGGAGCGTGAAGGAAGGAGAGTCGGCGCGGAATGATCAGGGCGAGAGGGAGAGTGAAGTGCGGGCCCCTGTGGATCGTCGGACGGAAAGGGGTGACCAAGATTTTTTTCAGACTTTTGGGTATTTGTTGGCGGGATTGAAACAAGTTTAAATAAGAACTGAATCTTAGGGGTTTGAGGGAGAAGAAAAAAAAGGGGGAATACTTGGTTTGTTGATCTTGTGTTTCGCCTCTCAAAAGCTCAGCGTGGTTCCAACCCTTCTCCTCTCTCCTTCATCCATCAAGACTCTCTTTTCCTTCACCCGACTCCTTCCACATTTTCCCACTCCCCTTCTCCTTCTCCCAGTCACTCACACTCACTTTCTTTGAACAGAAAACCCGTAAGTCAGCCACTACGGAACACACCATCCCAGCCATCCTCGAATGTGCCTCCCACGCCAGTCTTCCTTTGTCTTGGCTGTCCTCACACCGCTCTCACTTCCTCCACAGACACTCTCTCAACACTCCCAATCCCATCACTACCAACAACCCGCCAACCACCAACGTAGGTCTCCAATCGCCCGTCCAGCTCGATTCATCGAGTCCCTTTGATTGACGCGTCGTTCTCCCATTCCCAGTCCTTCACTTCCCCTCACAATGTTCCCCGCTCTTGCCTCCATTGCCCTTCTCGCCCTCGCCACCCTCTCGTCGGCTGCCCCAATTCCTCATGGACGACGATCCTCCAGCGCTCCCGCTCACTGGGCTACCAACTATCTCGAGGACTGTCAGTCGATCTCGGCTTCACATTGTGGAACCACCGACTTTCTGAAACTCATGCCACGATTTTGCCCCGACTCCTCACTTGTTCTCTTTCCAGACGACGTCTATCACGAGCGATACGTCGCTGTTGGTGTGAGTCCAACAGACTCTCTGGGCGCTCCCGGCTCCCTTTGCTCATCCTTCCCTCATTTCCTGCTTCCCTGTACAGTGCACCGGCCAGCAGGGAACTCAGTTCTTCGACATGGTATGTATATCACCTCAGCGTGGGTCTTTGGCTGCTCGTGCTGATCCACCGACACCCTCTTATTCAGTGCTGCCACCCCATGCTCAAGGGAGAATCCCTGAGTGCTAAGCCCTCCCAGTGCATCCCTTCCGCCAGCGCTTCCTCTTCCGCCGCCGCTGCCGTCACGACTGCTGCCGCTGACGACGAGGAGACCTGTGAGAGTGACGACGAATACGAGGCTGCTGCCTCCGTTACTGTAAGTCTTTCGATTCGGGTTTGCCTTTCATTTTGCATCTCGGCGTGGCCAAACCAACGTTGATTGTCTTTGCCCATTAGGTCGCTGCGGTCGTCTCGACCTCGTCTGCTGCCCCTGCTCCCACCTCGACCTCGTCTGCTGCCCCTGCTGCTACCACCACTAAGGCTGCCGTCAGTCCTTGCCTCAGACGTACGACCCTTTCCGCGTCGCGATATGCTGACCCGACGTTTCTTTTCTTAGTCCACTTCGTCTGGAACGAACTCTGGCAGCGCTACGTACTTCTACCAGAACGGAAACCCTGGAGGTTCGTTCGACTGTTTTCGCCTCGACGAACCAGCATGATGCTGACAGGTGTTCCCTCCCCACAGCTTGCGGTAACTACAACTCCGACAGCACTCCTCTCGTCGCTATCCCCTACAAGTGGTGGGGAGGATCCGACAGTCAGAAGTCCGACCGATGCGGTCAGTACGTCAACATCACCCGAAAGTCTGACGGTAGAACCGTCAAGGCCGTTGTTGCGGAGTGAGTTTTTTTTTTTTATTTCCTTGCTCTCACTTCTGCAGCGAGGCTCTGCTGACTTATCGACCTGTGATTCCTTCTCTCAGCCTATGCCCAACTTGCGTCAGTGGCGACAGCTTGGACCTCTCAACCGGAGCTTTCGATCAGATCGCGACTTCTGCTGAGGGCATGGGTAAGTTTGGTCTCATGGTCATAGGCCGTCAAATGATGGTGCTCGACTGACTCTGCTTTGCTTTACAACCACAGTCGACATCACCTGGACTTGGGCTTAAACCGACTAAATTCAAAACAACAAAAAAAATCCCCTCAGCGAGAGCCTCTCCTCCTCTCAGACCTTCTCTATCGTCTCTATCACGTTCTCTCTCCTCTCCGGTCCTTTTGATGTCCTGTTTCTCCCTCTCTTACGAGGGGAGGCCCAGGTCTTGGTCGTTGATCTCTAGCTAGTCTATCTCAACCTCCGAAAAAAAAATCCCCCAGAGTCGTCTCATGCTGGCCGTTTGCTCGACCTCTTCCTTCCTTTTTTTTGCTTCTGTCTCCTCACAAAACCTTTTAGCTTGCTAGGGTGCCACGATCTTACGATTTTCAGGGTTCTTTGTTACGTCTTACTGTCTTTTTTTTCTTTCACTACCTCCCCGTTGGCCTTTCTGTTCTATCTGCGCGCTTGATGCGTTGGCTCTGTTTGTGCTTTTTTTTTTGCCTTGCTCGGTCATCCTGGAGATGATATTCAATCCACTTTTTAACGACATTGTTCTCGATCTGCGTGACATCGTCTGACATTGAGGATGGGAATCAAGAAAGACACAAACACGACTTGAATCTTCTTGACCTTTACTAGCAAATACGATGATGACGACGATCGACGACGCCACGTCGAGGGTTCAGACGTTGGTTTCTTGACTTTTGATTCTCCAACTCATCATCCTCTTTCTCAAAGATCGAGAGAAGCGCAGAGTTTATGAGATACAGACGTCCAAAAGAGCAAGCTCTCTGACTGGGAAAGAACGAGCGTGGAGAGGGAGGGAGATGGAAAGAGAGAGGGTTGGAAGAGAGCGGTGAAGGAGATGCGCGTGATTGACGGCAAAAGGAAACCGTGATATAAGAAAGGACAGAAGGAAAAGAAAGGAGACGAAAAAAAAAAGGCAGAAGGAGAACGACTGAAGCGAAGAGAGGAGAACGAGTGGAAACGTGTGAAGGACGAGGAAAGAAAAGACAGACTGTCGGAGAGAGCATGATAGAGTCAGATGGGTAGAGGCAGAGATAGTTTGAAACTGAATGTGGGACGTGGCAGGTGACCTAAAGAGAGGCAAGGGGTACAAAAGCCGGGTAGTCTGCAGAGACATGCGGAGTAAGAGGGGACTAAGCATGGCAAGGTATTTGGTTGGGAAAGAGAAAAGAGAGACGAGACATGCAGTAGCAAGAGAGAGAAACTTGATGGAAAAGAGATGTAGCAAGGGGGGGCTGATGCAAAAGGTGAGGGAACAGAAAAGAGAGAGCTAGACAACGAGCAGACGACAGGAGCGACCGATTGGTATATGAGTAAAGATGAAAGGTGGAAAGGCTGATTAGAATCGAGCCATGGACCCCGCGTTCGAGCTCGCGCCGAAGGAGAGGAAGGGGGAGGTTTGGGCCCGATCCATCTTCATTAACCTCGGTCTCAGCTTGGCAGTGCCTCCACCGGGCGCATCGTGGAGGAGTCCCCTCGGGCAAGGACTTCCACCTTCGTCGGGACCGCCGTCGGAGCTGGCGAAAGAGGTGTCGTGATCATCCTCCTCGGATTCGGTGATGGTAAGTCCTCGACCTCGCTTCCCTTGCGCGGCAGAGGCGGCGGCAAAGGCGATGGGAGGTAGGTTGGCAGAGGAAGGTCGAGGGGGAGGGGCGACCGCACCAGAAAAGAACGGCTTCGAGGGAGCTTCGCCTTGCCAAGATTGAGCTCGAGCAAAGGCGCCCTTACGGAAGGTGTTGATGTCGGTCGAACGCTTCTCGCCGTGAGCCGGATCATCCATGGCGACGTAGGCACGTGGGTTGCAGCAATCCTGATTGAGAGCGAGAGAGATATATAGAGAGCGTCAGAGGGGGGAATCAGACACGTAGAATTTGATCGGAGGCTCGCTCACGGGCTTGGTCTCCCAAAAGTTCTTGTAGCCTCCTTCCAGGACGTATACTTCTGGGTAGAAGAGAGCTGGGTAAGAGGCTTGATTCATGAATCGATCTCGCTTTCGCCAGGTTCTCGCACTGCAAGACGCAAGAGAAGACGTGAGGCAGACTCAGGTCAGCAAGCGATCGTGCGAGCGGCGGCGTCGTGATAACCAAATCTACACGCACATCTCGGGTCCTCGCTTCTTGGAGAATTCGCAGTGGAAGATGAGGAGCGTCTTGCCTTCCGATACGCCTGGAGCTGGTTCTGTGCTCGTGCTCGGCTTGGAAAGGCTGGATCCATCGGCGTGAAGACCCTGACCAGGCGTGAGAAGATACGACTCGAGGTTCTGGATGTTTCCGATGTTGACAGCGCCATCGATATGACCACCGTTGAACTCGTACTGGAACCTGCAGTCGATGACCTGGTATTTGTGGACCTGAGATGAGTATTTACCGCCGATAAGATCCGCGAGCTGTCCAAAGCAAGGAAGAGCGAATGTCAGTCCTCTTCGGTTCGTCGGCCGCTGAACCGAGATGAGACACTCACAGTTTCCGAGTTGATCCTCATTAGACCATCCTCCTTGACGCTGTAGCAAGGCAACACCTTGCCGTGCTTCTCGTCTGCTCCAAATCCCCCGAGACCAGGCACCGGCGGTGAGTCGACGTCCGATCGCTTGACACTCCTCTTCCTTCCCAAAAGCTCTCCTCCAGCTCTCATTCTACTAATCTCTTTCCCACCCAATGGTGCCCTCAGCGATGGCGAACCGTTTCCAGAAGGACCATTCTGACCAAGGATCCGGCGAGCGGCCGTAGCGTTCTGGCCAGGAGCTTGGGAAGGAGAATCCTCGAAGAACGAAGCGTCCGAATCCTCATCGCCAGAAGGAGTGGTAAGACCGTCACCGAAGGGTTGACAGGTAGAGAAAGCTCGTCGCATTGGGGGTGGGATTCGGGGGAAGGATGGTCCGACAGCCGAGTTGCACGGCTCGGGGCGAAGGCGACTCGGTGGTCGGGTGGATGCGTCCTCGGAGGGAAGAGAGGCAAAGGCTGCGAGAGATGGGCGTTGATAGGGTTTTTGGCGAGCAGCGACGGTGGAAGCTCGACTGCCGCCGCCAAAAAGGAGGTTGGGACCGGCAGCAGCTGAGAAGGATCGATCGAAAGCGTTGAGACTCGGGTTGTGACTTCTGGAAGCGACGAGACCGCCAGCGGGTCGACGTGATGAAGGAGATGAAGGAGGAGAACCGAAGGAGGTTTTGTGGGCTGGCGCTGTCGACGGCGAGGCAGAGAAGTAGTCGGCAAGGTCACCGTCATACTGGAGGCCGAACTCTGCTGGTGAGGCCGGGATGCTGGCCAACCCGGCAGTGTTAAGGGGAGTGGGGTCGTCCGTGTCCGTGTCGGTATCGGTCTCGACATCAACGTCCATGTTCTGGGCTGAGAAGTCGATGGTGGAGGGGCGATCGGACGAGAAAGCGAATCTGGGTACGCCAGAAAAGAGGGGCTCAGACTGAAGAAGCGATCAGAGGTCAGTATCCGTCTGAGAAAATGTAAGAATCGCAGGAGAGCTTGGTACAGACCTCGCGACGGGAGTTCGGAGGTGGGAATAATTTTCCTCCTCCTCGCCTGTCTATTCCACCAGTGGACGTCTTGACTGTCGCCCATTGCGATGGGAGCGCCGCTCTCGATTTCCTCGCGACCTCTACCTTCTTTCCTACGCCCCTACCAGGCGAGATTTTGCTTGGAAGGGCGGGCGGACCCATCAGAACGTGGCCCTTCGTCGTGCCTGGCCCCTCCACCGAGCGCGAGGGCGACTCAAGGTTAGCGCAGAGCTCAGCGCCGAATGAACGTCGACCTCGAGAGAGAGCGGCAGCGTTTCGTTTGACCTCGAGTGCGGTATCTTTGCTGCGGGTCAGGGTCGGACGACGAGGAACGCCGGGTCGAGAGGTTGATGTCGACGACGATGCGGTCGGCGGCGGAGGTGGTGGATGCGAGGGAATCTTGAATTGAGGTTGAGGGACTGGGCGACGAAGACTGTATGCTGGAGATTCGGACAGATCCATTGGAGAGGCGGTGACCTGGCGAGGGGGGTTGTAAGGTGACCGAGGCGATACGCTGGGCGACTGATACGAATTGGCGCGGTTGTCGGAAGTAATGGACATGGATGAAGCGAAGGAAGCATCGACGTCGAGATCCTCATCACCAGGCGTGAAGGGGGAGGAGGGAGGGTTACTCTCGTCACCAAATCGATTGTCATACGAGAAGCTTTCCGGGTTGGGCGAGGACGAGTAGTGATGAGAGTAAACTTCTGTCATCTTCGCGGGTGATAAGGGAGCGTCGACAAGAGGGTGAAGCGACGCGGAGGAGGGAGTCTGAGATGTTGAAGACGTGCGGGCGCTTTTTAAGTTCTCAAATGATCTACCGGTCGGAAAGAACAGAGGCGACGAGATGAGCCGACAATGCGCGTTAGCGGACAGCAAGATAGAATGCAGGACGTGGTGAACACATTGTTGGCGACACGTCTGAAAAATACAAGACGCGGAGGCAAGGTGGAAAGGAGGCGCGAAAGGAAACCCGAATCACCACGACGTCACCACTCACAAATCTCGGACACTTCGTAATCTGTTCTAGATCCTGAGGTTGCTCTGCTTGCCGTCGGTCTGGCGGCGATGCGTCGAAAGTGTATGGTGTATGCCGGTCGACAACCTCGTGCAAGTGGGAGAGGGGACTGAGAGAAGGAGGAAACGAGAGGGGTTGCTCGGCGTTCGAAAGGCACCTTTTGGTCTGCGAGCGTCGTCGGCTGAGCGTGAAGTGAACTCGGGTCGACAATGAGGCTGAGGGGACCTGTAAAATAAAGAGAAAGAACGTGGTTGACGACCTGCGTGAAGATGGCAGACCGATAAGATCAGGACACAGCAGAGAGTAGCAGAGAGAGGTTGTTGAGCGAGTGTCGGCCTCAATGGTCGGAGACGACTCAGCTCGAGCGAGGAAAGTCGTTGCTCTCGAGCGCGCCCTGGGGGCTGAGGGCAAGGCAAGTAGGGAAGGAAGTAGTACCCACCTTACGAGACGTCGAGAGCGCGAGTCGGGAGGAGGAAGAAGATAGAACGAAAGAAGAGAGAGGGATCAAGTGAGAGTGAAGGGGAGGAGTCTGGTCCAGAGTCGTCGGGTTGGATTACGCCCTTTCTCAAACACGACCGATCGCCCAAAAGTCAGTCGCGTTCCTTGGGCGAGTTTCGCTCACGTCCATGTCCTTTTCTGACCCCATACTCACTGGTTTCGGCGTTCGTTGCGAGGTTGGTTGTGACCGTTTCGGACGCGGTTCGCTCAATGAATATTCTTCGAGACCCCTCAGACCGCCCCTTGACTCTCGAGGGAGAGAGGAGGCGAGAGTCCGTCCCCTTCACTTGGGAAAGCGAATTCCAACCCCTCTCTTCCTCTCTCCCTCTTGATTCCAGCCTCCCTTCGGTCTGTCGCGCAATAACTCTCCCCAAAGATCGTTCTACCCCGCCTTTCTGTTCTATGGGCGACGATCTCGCCGTCATCAGGGGCAACAGAACAAGCATCGAGATCAAGAAAATAAGCTCGAGTCGGACGACGATTTTTGAAGCAAATTCACTTGACTGCCGCCTGGAAATGATCAAGGGGAACACTCGCAAGGATGTGATGTTGAGGAAGCCCTTTGAGGATAGACACTCCTGAGATCCCCGGCCGGGCGGAAGGACATGACGAGAGAACAAGGAACGCCTCCAGCCTCTGACTGAACTCTTCCAGGTCAATGGGACGAAAGAGTAGCAACCGACCGTTCTGCTCGGACTTTCACCTGCTCGCTGGAAACCCTTGTTCTCCTTCAACACGAACGCGGCCAGGTAGAAGCGCGTGTGAAGAGCTTTTGTTGGCTTAATTGGCGCTTCGATCAAAGGCAGGTCCACGGCCAGGCGCTCCTCGAGCCCGAGGTGTTCGTGACACGACAGATTGTCGGAATCTCCAGAGTGGGAAAGTGACATACAAGAGTAATGTTGCGACAAAGAAAGTGCAAATTAGAGCGGAAGAGGGAGAGCAGGGAGCGAGAAGCGCAAAAAAGCTAGTGGTGCGAAGCGTCAAAAGTCGACTATCGAGAGTGGAGATTGGGGAAGAACACTTGTGTAGAGCCAAGTTAAACGAGAAAGAAAACCAGGTGAAAGGGCTGAAATTGGAAACAGATGATAAGATGAAAACGATCTTCCAAAAAGATCTCCAAATGGGCCAAACCTCTAGGCCCGAACCCAACTGCTGTCCATCCCACCATAGCTCGAGGTGTCTTCGCTAGGAGAACTATCTGTATCGACGTCACCCTCGTCTGACGAATCTCCTGCATCGGATGGCCCGGTAGCGATGGGGGTTTGAACACTAGTTGTGACAGTAGCTTTCTGAGAAGCGACGAGGTTGGCCTGTCGACGAGCAGCGGCCTCGCCTGCAGCCTGAGCAGCAGGAGACTTGTTCGGTTGTTGAACTGGCTTTGAAGAGGTAGTCGGACGAACGGAAGCGAGCTGATTCTGAGAGGATTGAAGAATTCGACTGAGGAGGGCGGTCGGAATGAGGGGCCGGATGAAAGCGTAGGTCCAAGCTATCGATAAGAGACGTCAGGAAGACAGGTCAAGGAGATATCGTGCTAGGTCAGTACAATCGGTAAGGACCACATCACGACACATCAGAGGCAAACGGCGGACATACAGCCAGCACCGATTCGAGACGTAGACAACGTGCCCATCCAATTCCTTTGCGTGACCGCTGAGTAGATGCACCTTTCCAGTACCTCAAAGCCACTGGCTCGCCTGTCGCCGTAAACCCAGCTGGTAAACCAATCGACTGCTCTTAGGCTGATCACCTTGAACGCATCGAGGTTTCTCGGGATGGACCTTCTCGTCGTGGAGATCTTGCCGACTTCGACCATCTGAACTCCGATCTTGCTGATGGTATCGCCCTTGGCCGTTTCGTTCTTGCTGATCTCTCGAGCAAGATCGGCGAACGCTACTCTAACGGTTCGGGACGACACACGATTTTCCGTGAGTCCAGGAGGTGAGATGTCGCCGGTGGATGGGATCAGAACAACGATTTTCTTTGATATGGCTGAAGAGGCGTAGGTTCGTCTTCTAGCGACAGCAGACGCGGCTCGAAGGGAAGACGGAACGAAGGAGGTCGGAAGGGGATCGGCGAGAAGTGGAAGTAGCTCAGAGATGACGGAGAGGGGGGTCTTTAGGGCGACTTGAACATCGTTGGCAGCGTGCGGAGCAGGTGAAGGAATCGGAAGTGACAGGAGTGAGATGACCGACGTGATGACAGGTCGGATGGACGACGGCGAGGAGAAGGGGTCACCTGTGGATGGTCGAGATAGTGGTAGGTAAGCGACATTTCTCGATATGTACGGCCCGAGACGATATCCTCACCGGCTGTGTTGAAGGGGATGCGAAGAGTCAAGGTGTCCCTGAGAGTTCGCACGAAAGGGACAATGTCCGACTCCTGAATGGTGATAAGGGCGTCAGTCAGGTCAGACCCTCGAGGCTTGACGTCGAGTGATAAGCTTACGTACTTGCTCCGGGTCGAGTACAAGACACTTGATGTAGCCGCTGGATTGGGACTCAAGAGTTGCAGCAGCCTTCTTGGAAACTACAGAAGCTACGACGACAAACCCAACCGACTCCCTAAAGAAGGATCCCATGACTTGTCGCTTTAGTGTATACGCAGAGGCCGAGTAAAGTAGGTAGAGACTTCTCACAAATACAGAGCTAGAGGGAAGCCGAGGGGAGTGGTGTCCGCCCCGAGAATGACTGAATAGACAACCCCGTATCAACCTTCGGCTCAACCCGGAATCATCTAGCCCGGGGAGGCAAGAGAAGACTCACCAATAACCTCAGCCCTATGACCATCCCTCATCAGAGGTCTGCTGACTGAGTTCTTCATTTCTCTTGTATCTCGTGCTAGTTGCATCGCTCTCTCAGAGACGAGCGATTGCCCCTCAACCACCTTGGCCCAGATCCTTCGGCGTCCATCCGCGCCGATTCCCAAGGATCCTACGCCGACAGCAGTGATGGCAAGGACAGATCCGCCGACTACGTATGGATGTTGTCGAGCGAACGATTCTGATCGAGCGTAGATGGAAGAAGCATAGGCGAGCGAGACGACGGGTGGAGGGGGAGGAGGGGGAGGAAGGGGAGCAGGGGCAGCGGTGACCGGTTGAAGGTCCTTGATATAGATTCTGACAAGTTCACCTGTTGGATCGATGTCAGGATTTAGTCAAAAGAATCTCCCGGGCAGTGGATCTCGAGTCTGCGACAGGACGCACGGATGGAAGAGGTGGACTCTTCGACCTGTTCGTACAGAAGCGTTGCGACCTGAGGGAACGCTGAGAATTGTGCCGCTACCTCGTCGAAGATTGAGTGAGGTGGTGTCGAGGTCGACATTGGGTGATGGGTGAGTCCGAAGCGCTAGATGAATGTGAGGGACGGTATGTGATGACGGCTTGAGCAGGCTTGAGTGAGGGGTCTGGCTGAGCGACACCTGACGTGCGAGAGAGCTCCGTGATCCGAATGATTCCTCCTTCTGCTCTTTCTCCTCCTCGCCACCGTCGTCCCATCTGTCTAGACTATAGCTCGTTACTCGCCTGTAGTCGAGACGTACAGCCTTCTCAGGAGTCTCGCTCCCCGAAAGTCCTAGCTGACTATCGACGACAAGCTGATCTCGTACATACAGTTCCCTCGTACAGAAACCAGCGTGGACAGCGCTCTAGTCACTCGGCCTTTGGCGGTTTACCATGTTTGACATCTTCTTAAGACTCGCAGAAAGAATTTCTATCTTGTCATGTCAATACCTTCGCCTGACATGTAGCGATCTGTTGCAGAACTCGATGGATCTTTTCTGCCGCTCTGAGACCCCCGCCTCAAGTGCTGGCCCTCCATCGACAAGTCCGGTTTGCCTACACTTCAGCACCCTCGATTTTGGTGATCTAGACCCGACTACACCTTGACCAGTCGTGCTTGTCGCATCCGACAAGGTATGTTCTGGACCAAACTTTGCCAACCTCAAAACGAGCGTCCCTACCTTCCACTCGAGTAAGGGTTTCTCAGTCAGAGTACCCTTTCAGAGTCATCCATCGGCCAATTGGGACGCTGAAGTTGGGCCGGGTTCATATCGTTACAGCTTTGTCTTGAGAGCGAGGGAGGTTCATCGATCGATGAGATGGCAATTCTTCCTCTCAATTTTCGGGCAAATGCGGCTCATCATCTTGGCCATGTATCAAGTGTACACACGCGAGACCGCGACGTCCCTTCCGGTACGACGGCGTTTGGAGTAGAGGACGACTCCTCCCGGGATTCAAGATTCTGGGGTAGTCTACATTTTGCTAGGCGGAAGGGAAGCGGCTCGTGTTCCTTCCATGGTCCTTGATCGCCCAGCGCTAGGCCCGAGTTTTGGATACATATACAGGGTCCAGACGAGTAGAAGATCTCAAGGCTAGAACATATAAGGCCGCGGAGGATTGAGGGGAAGAAACAGATGTCAGGGGAGGTGAACTCATCCGAGATCTCCTGGCAGATGTTTGGGGGGAGGGGATTGGATTCCCGTCCCTGGGTCGGAGGTTCTAGCGGGTCCGGCTGGGGATCGAAAGAAAGGGGTGAAGACCTTTCCGAAGACCACCCTCGATTTGAAGATCCGGGGCTCCCGTTTCAACTCGAATTTGCCTTTTCAACCAAAATCCCCCAACGTTTTCTCTTCTCTCGTCAACCACGTCTCTCTTCCTTTCCCTTTCCTCTTCCCCTTCCCAGTCTCACTACCTTCCTTCCAGTAAGCTTTTTTCTCTACCCTCTTTCGTCGCCAACATCGTCGCTGATTCTTCGATCTCATCTCCATCTACCAGCTTCCCTTCCCATCCCAACCATGTTCTCCACCACTCCCTTCGTCGCCCTTGCGCTCTCCCTCGCCACCTTCGTTACCGCCTCTCCCATGGACCCCATCGCCCGAGGTTACCAGGGCTCCTCTGATGGTCTTGAGAACTGTACGTTGTCTTGATTTTCTCACGTCAACTTCCGAGCTCTTTTCTGATGCTGGCCTCGTCATATCTTTTTCTTCTTCAGACGGTACCTACCACGCTCGATACCTCGAGCTCGGTTGCTACGACCGACACGGTGACGCCTTCTTCGAAGAATGCTGCCACCCTCTCAGTGCCGGCGAGGACGCTACCGGTGTCTGCCTTCCTTCCTCGTGGAAGTCTCCCCAGAAGAAGCCTACCGTCTCTTCCCCTTCGTCCGACGCTCACTCTGGATCCGCTACCTACTTCTGGCAGGGTGGAGTACGTAGCCTCATCTCATGTTCTGTAGATCGAGGCTGACATCGCATTCACTTGATCTTTCCCTTTCCCAGAACCCCGGAGCCTGTGGTAACTACAACTCCGACGCCACTCCTCTCGTCGCTATCCCCTACAAGTGGTGGGGAGGATCCGACAGTCAGAAGTCCGACCGATGCGGCCAGTGGGTCACTATCACTCGAAAGTCTGACGGTCGACAGGTCTCTGCCGTTGTTGCCGAGTAAGTTACCGGTTTCCATCTTGTTCATCCTCGAAGGATATGTTGCTAACATCTCTTTCGCTTCGCCTACAGCCTTTGCCCAACTTGCGTTTCCGGCGACTCGCTCGACATGTCTTGGGGCGCCTTCTCCCAGATTGCCACCGCCGATGAGGGCATGGTCGACATGTCCTGGACCTGGCAGTAGATGTACCCTCGATAGGGTTCTCTCATTCTCTGTTTCAATACTTTCTCTTTGTTTTACCAAAAGTCGCTAGACGACAGCCTACAACACCCTTGCTTCTTGCTGTGCATTGCTTGCTTTTTACGATTACTTTCCATCTCCAGCAGTCCTCCTAGAGAGGCTCATCTCTATACGAACTTGTTTTTTTTTTTTGTCTTCAGCTTTTCCTTAGAACAGCTTGCCTGTGCTTGTCTGTCGTTTTTTGCTTTGTACCCTAGAGGTGAAGCTTATCAAATCATCAACCCAGCATACCCGTCCCTGTTGAAAGTGAAGCAGAAGAGTAAAACATGCATGAGGTTGAGCAGACGCTTTTTTGCTTGAGTCGAAATACGATCGCTCAGGGCTGATATTTCCGGGGGGTGAGATCGCGTTGAACTCTTAGCTTGAGAAGGGAAAAGTCGAGACCTTTACCCCGCCTTTCAGGTTCGAGATCGAAAGCAGCGATCTCTCCGCTCCTCCCTGAGCACCCTCGATTTCCTTCCTGATGAGTCGTCTGCGATCCCTCGAGTTACGTCGTCTCATCGATGACAAACTGACATTCGTTTGGAGTCTGGTTAACCTTCAATGACCGACCACTTTTTTCAATTCAGCATGAATGTTTACTCTCTCGACGTCATCTGTTTCTTCAACCTTCTTCCCTCCCTGTTTTTGATCGATTCATTCGTCGCCCCTTCTGAAATGACGATAGAACCAAATAGCCATAGAAGATGATTGGGGCAACAAGTGCCCTATTACGCTGACGACCCCTTCCCCTTCAACTCAAAATCTGACCTCCTACTGCTTCCGAACTACCCCGTTACATCGACGACCCCTCATTCCTGCTCCTCTCCCGCTGAGACAACCTCTGCGCCTGAGGAAATACGTCCGTAGCTCCCTCCCCTCCAAGCCCAAACCCTCCAAACCTCACCAGCGATTTCCTCCTCCTGACTCTTGACGTTTGCGTTCCCCTCGACAACCTTCTCGACTTTGGCCCAGAGGCGCTGCCTCTCGGCTGGAGAGGGTTCATCGGCGAGGACGAGATCTCGAAGATGAGCAGGTGGGATGAACGGTTCCGGTGCGACAGCGGGGTCAATGTAATGGAGCCGCTCCTGCTCTCGGAGTTTGGCGAGGGCGACTTGAACGAGTTCCTTGACCTTGCCAGATTCGATGGATCGTCGGTTAAGTTGAGCGCGAGCGTATGTGATGGCGGCGAGGATGGCAAAGATGCCTGTGAAGAAGTGAAGGTTCAATCAGTCAAAGGATCGAGAGTTCCGACGCGCGTATGATGAGCATGAACAAACCAGTCAGCTGTGACTTCCAGGCGTCAAGTTGGTCCTTGACGGCAAGCTTCGTGCGGCAACCGATAGGAATTTCTGCTCGGTTGGCAGCGAGCCATTTGCGACCTCTAGAAGATAGAATCATGCGTCAGCTTTGACCAGAAAAGATCTCCCTGTCGCGGCTCGACTTACTCATCAGACAGGCCAGATGAGATATCTCCATGCTCGACCAAGTCATCGACAGCGAGGCGGAAAATCTCGAGGAACTGCTCGAGAGAGCTGACGGAAGGCTGGAGGAAGAGCGTGCAACCAAGGTCGTATCGTCAGTCAAGGGTATCAGCGGCAAGCCGGTCGAGATGATCATCTTACGCACGTCACGTCGGTCGAGGAACTGATCTCGCAAGTCTGCTTCGCTGATTCCATACACCTCGATGTTTTCATCTCTTCTCTTGCCAGCCTCGCAGATCATCTCGCCTCGCTCCTTGGCCAGCGTACCCTCGACTGCCTTAGCGAGGTCGCCCACCATCCTCAGTCTCTCCGTATCGGGAACACAGGAAGGAGGAAAGGCGATGGATCCGAGACCCGGCAAGCCGTTGAGGAACGAACCCCCTTCGGGAAGGATCGAGCCGAGGAGGGAGGGGGAGAGGATGTACTCTTTGTCGCACGCGATGAGCTCTCCGTCAGAGCAGACAGCATGAGCTGGGCATGGAGTGCAAGCGGTAGGACCAGGGAGAAAGGGTACGAGAGGAAGAGCAGACGCGTCGCAACCATCGGCTGAGCCGTAAGGGCCAGCGTCTCCGTTGGCGTGACGAGCAACGCACTCTCGAGCAGAGACGAGTGCCTGGGATCGAGCCGCAAGGATAGCGTTGGAGGAGTCGTTCGTATCGCAGTATCCGATGACTGAAGATTTGGAAGCGAATTGAAGGATGTAGAAGAGGAGGGAGAAGAGTGTGGCGAGGGAAGGGAGGCCAGCTTTGGCAAAGGTGCCGAGAGAACTTGAGTTCGACTCGGTAGCCTTGCGTCGGACAAGTGCGCTGGAGCTCGATTTGTTGGAAGCAGAAGAGGATGAATTCTGGTGACGAGGGGCAGGTTTGCTGGTTGGGATTGTGGAGTCACTGGATCCTAGCGAGGATTGGGACACAACGGTCGAGGATTGGGACTCGGAAGGACCGAGAGTCGAGAGTTTGGTTCGGACGATCTCATTTTTCTGGACATAGCTTTCATTGTCGATGTCGTTGGCTGAAGGCGTGTAGATTGGTTCTTGGTCCGAGAATTCCGAGACCTCATTCGTCTGTATCTCCTTCCTCGGATCGTTCCTTTCCATGATCAAGACGTCCTCTTCGTCCCGCGTCGACACAGGCAGTCGACGTCTCTCTGCTCCGAGATCTAATCTCTTTGCTGCAGTTGGCTTGCGTTCGGTCTGTGGCATGGGTGGGAGGGTCTCACGGACTGGAAGTCGAGACTCTCCGAACGCAGCACCGCTTGACGACGCGGGCAGCGACTTGCGAGGGGCTGCCCTGCTCTTGAGAGCAGACTTGAGAGGAGTCCCCGAGACGTTCGAGGGAGCGATGAGTGATGGGGAAGGGATGGGCGGGGTAATTGTACGCCGAGGAATTTGAGACGAGGACGAGGACGAAGGCGCAGCAGGCGAGTCGAGGGAAACGGGGATGATGTCTGAGGGTCGACTCTTACCCAGGCCTACTCCAAGGGAGGACTAGGAGATGGGACAGATATGGTCAGATGACTGCCGTTCGGGATGCTGACCAGGCCTTGTTCTCGCTCACTTTTCTTCGGAGCTTCTTCTCCCTCCTTTGCCTCATCTTGTCCGGAGAGGACTCGCCGCCACTCTGGAAAGGGTTGTAGTCCTCGGAGAACCCAGACTCGTCGTTATCCTCGAACGTCTGCGCGCAGCATGTCGATGATTAGCACGCGTCTATCGGCAGAGTATCAGAGGTCGACGTACCAGCCGGGGAGCCTCCTGCATGATCTGGGACACCTCCATGATCTCTGGCTCTTCGTCCTCCTCTGGTTCACTCTCCTCAGCAACCTGTACCTGGACTGGAGCTTCCCTCGAGCGAGATTGTCGCCTAGAGCTCGACGCGACGGGGACGACGAGCCCTCCAGGAGCGTTCGACGAGGACTTAGCAATAGGGATGGCAGAACTCCTTCGAGATGTCCGTTTGGGCTTGGCGGGCTCTGGTTCATCCTCGTCCTCGACGTCAGCAGCAGCGGGATCCTCGGGAGCCGGAGTAGCAGCCGATTTGCGGGTTCGGCTCTTCCGGACAGGCTGACAAGACGGCAACAAGGTCGTGCATCAGTTTCGCGTCTCGAACGGGTCATCGGTATAGGTGAATTGCTCACAGCAGGTTCAGGAGAATCTTCGACAGCTTGGTTGGAGACATTGACGATGCCGGCAGAGGACTTCTTGACCTTCTTTTGAGCACGAAGCAAGCCCTCTCTGTTCGAGTAGACGTCCGAGACGAATGCATCCACGAGATCTTGCTTTTTAGCTGCAGAAGGGAGTGCCCTACCGTGTTGGAGGAGGATGGATCGAAGCTGAGGGACCCTGAGCTTGGTGGGGTCGAAGCCTTCTGCAAGGTAGACGTCTTGCGTTGGTACGGATGCCATGTCGGGTAAGGGCGTCCGAGTGAGTTGTTGACGATGAGTTGGTGCGTGCTCTGTCGATTCGTTGATCCGTCGATGTCTTGAAGGTCTTGAAGCCCGAGGTGGATGTGCTGCTCGTACAAAGGCGAGCGTACCGATAGAGGAGGCGGGTGCTGGTCGTCGACGCGTTGATTGTTTTCCTGAGAGACAAGTCAAAATCGCCTTGTCTTGCGGGCTCGATATGATTTTCTCGTCTCATCTCATCGTCAGCCGGTCGGACAACTAGATCGGAAAGATATGCATTCAATATCGAGCAATTCTCGAGTCTCTACTCCTCCTTCTAGATGTTCAAACAGCTTCGCTGAAGGAGAAGAGATCAAAGGCAAATCAGAACGTTAGCTAACTGTCCTTGTCTGCTTCTTTTTATATCACTCAATAAACTTACAGCCATCCTGGCACATTGCTCTTCCTCATCAGTAGCAACTACAAAGACTTTAACGCCTTCACTGTTCTGGCTGATCTCTGCGACGTTTGTCGAGACGTTGGTATTCTTTTCCTCGTCGATCTGAACGCCGAGGAAGGCCAAGGAGGCGACGACGTCGGCCCGAAGTTTGACGGCTTTCTCTCCGATCCCGCCACTGAAGCAGATGGAAGGAGGTGATGAGGGTGACGACGCGAGGAGCTTGAAGAGGTAGAATGAGAGGTAATGGAGCAATCGGTCAAGATAAACTGGAGCAGAAGAAACAAGCGAGAGTTTAGTGATGACTTGAGTAGGCTATGAGGTGTCAAAGTTGAAGAAAGTACCTTTGTACGCCAAGACAGCATCCTTGTGCTCTTTCTCGGAGCAAGACGAAGCATCGGCAGCTCGAGAAAGGATAGTACCAAAGTCCGATGTACCCTATGATGCGAAAGAGATGATGTCAATCCACGAAAGAACGGAACGACCATCGATGCATGCATCAAACCTACCGCCAGTGCAACAAGTCCAGCAGATCTGAAGATTGGGAACGGCAGTCAAGGAATGGGAACCTGTCAGACCGGGACTCGAACCACGAGAGAAGCAAGAGACTGACTTGTTTAGTAGCTGTTCTGCTTTAGAAATGTGCAGACCGTCCTTTCCAACATCGACAGAGCAGTCCGGCGTATGATGGAAGATAAGGGTCGGGTCAATCGAACCAGATCGCGTCCCTCCGATGATACCTTTGGTCGAGTCGTCGATTACGTCAGTGGGACCCGTAACCTGTATAGTTTCCCTCAAGAATCACGCTCACTCACCTTCTAATGGGGTGAGACCCATCGAAGTGTCGACTGATCTTCCCTTCTCGATCATGGCGACGGACCCACCAGATCCAAGATGGCACACCACCGCACTGACCTCGGACTCGTCCTTCTGAAGCTGGCCCGCGAGAGAACGCAGGACGGAGGCGTAGCTGAGACCATGGAAGCCGTACTGCAGATATTTGAACGTATGTTAGTGGTCGCTTTCGATACTCTTGAACTGTAAACTAGCTGACTTTTCGAAGAGGGACAGGGGTTTTCTCCTCAGTCTTAGGGATAGCGTACGTGTACACCTCCTCGGGAAGGGTTTGGTGAAAGAGAGTGTCGAAGAGGAGCACCGAAGTATGATCGGGCAGCGCTTCCTGCAGATGGCCGAAACATTGCAGGTTGCAGGTCAGACTCACAGGTCAGCGACGATATAAGCAGAGAAGGGACCGTCCCCCCAATGTATAAACAGGCTTTAAAACGAGCATCACACTTACGAGACAAGACCGAACGGCGAGCACGGCATGATGGTTCTAAGTATTCGAACAAAAGCAAGCGGGTCAGCATACGAGTATCCCAAGTACCCGAGGAGAGCCACGCTCACGTGCAAAGGAGCGAGATCTGAAATCTGGTCCATGGCTTTGAGTCCCTCTTGGTGGTCCTTGGTGACGATGATAGGTTTGTCATTTGTAGATCCATGTACGCTTCGAACGGTGTAAGGCGATGGTCAGCTGCGATCGAGTGTCTTGTGAAGGCAAAAGTAACATACATCCGGTGAGTGATGTATCTGATGTTCTCCTGTATCCGCGGGATTGTGCGGGTCAGCTTGTATCTTTGAACCTTCTATCGGTCCTTGACTAGGTGAACGAACCGCCTTGACACAACTCGAGCCCTCGCTTGATTCCGTCAGAGATTTCAGAACAAGGCCTGGGAGATCCGAATCTGACAGAAGAGACATCATGAAGATTGTCAGCTCCTGCCCAGATACCTTCTTAAGATGTCCTGTCGAGAGAGGCGTACATTCGACATCGTTCTGCGACTTCTCGATGACGGTTTCTCCCTTCTTAGTCCCTCCATTACCGGTCCACCTTGCCTTGATCTCGACTTCCTTGTTCTTTGCTCCGATGTTAGAGACGGAGACCTCCGCGATGACAGTAAGCTCAGATTCGGCTCCTTCACATGAGAACAGCTTAGACTTGAGAGACGAGGCTGAAAGAGAAGAAACAGAAGATACGTGGCTTTCATGAGCATCGGGACAAGCTATGATTCAAGGCGATTGGTGTGAGAGCACGAACATCCACAATTGAGCGAGAGGATAAGAGGCATGTTCAGTCAGTAAGAGATGTGTATGATGATTTGGAAGCGACGTCGATGTTGGAGATCGAAGAAGGCAGGAGGGCCCTCTCGATTCCCCGGGTTCTCCTTCCCCCCGACTTCGCTGCACACGTCATCATCGCTCAACTCCTTTTTGCTTGTGTGGACTTTCGTGTGGGAAAAATTGGAGACAAAAATCCATGCTACAGTGTACTAGACTACTAGATGAGAGACGAATGATGGAAGTGATACAGAGTGGATTCGCACGGTAACCAAAAGAACCCTGGTGAGACGGAACCCGATTCGAGACACAGCGCCCACACTACTTCTTCTCCTCTTCAGTGTACTGCCTGGACTGTTTGAATCCAGGGGGAGAGTTCTCGACCTGGGCTGCAAGAGGGAGAAGAAGATGAAGACATGTATCAGCGAAGTCGATCGAGTGAGCGGAATGGACAGATTGGGATATTGACTCACCAGCGTCCTTCTTAACCTGCTTCTTGGCCTGGAACCAGAACAGAGGGACGGTATTAGGGCTGAGTTCGAGGACGTACGAGGTAATCTAGCGAGAGGAAATGAAAGAACCGGCGATGGACTTACCGTCTCGGCCTTCTTGTCGAGTCTGGCCCTTTCCTCAGCGGGGGTCTCAACCTTCTCGATGAAGGTGAAACTGTCACCCTTGGGGTCGCTGGTAATCTTAACACCGTGCTCTTTGGCCTCCTTGGCAGTAATGGAGGTGGGCTGGCCAATCTCTTGCTTGAATCCGACCTGAGAACCGGCTCCGCCAGTCAGGTTGGGGTCCTCTGGGTTCCAGTGGTTGATGGCAGCGACTGAGCCATGAAGAGAAGTGTCTGAATTAGCACGTGACGAAGAGACAATTAATGAGATGACGAGCTTACGAGACATGATGAGAGATCCACCAGCAACGAGAGTCAAGTAGAATCGGTAGGTCGAGTACCACCTTGAATAGCGAAACACTTCAGCCTCATATAAAGATAGGCCTGTGATGCAGACAAACACAAGCTTACCTAGGGGTCCATCCCTGGTGGGTGGCCCATCGATCAGCCGTCCAAGTAGCGAGGAAGGCACCCCACTGCGAAACGAGAGCGAGAGTAGGGTCGGCCATGTAGAGGGTAGGCCAAGCGAGCTAAAGTCCACAACGTACAGGAAGAAAAGTCAGCACGGATCGTACAAGGCACATGGGTAGATGAGATGTCGGACATACTCCGAGAGGCAAGACACCCAAAGCCAATCGCTTGGAACCCTGCTCTCCACCGTACTTGGAAAACTCCATACCTGGGACAATGAGCAATGAAGGCATCAGATTCAAAAACTGATTGATCCGGAAATAAAAGAGGTAGGGCGAGAACGTACCCCAGTGCATGGCGCCAAGGAAAGAGAGAATGACAGCCCCGTCTGGATACGAACAACGTGACGAATGAGCATGGTGCAAAGGTCTGGATGAAAGTGACAAAACTTCTGCTCACAAGTGATCTGGAAAGATTGCAGGGACTGCAAAAGCTCGAGCGAGGGGTGGTCGGCGCCTAACAAAGGAACGCTCAGGGAACAATTTAAAACACTTGATCACTGGGAGATACAAACGATGGCATTTCATCTCACCACTGGCGGCCATCAAAGTGGTGTTTCGAGCAGTCCAAGCGGTAGCGACGGCAGTCATACCGTAAGGGATGGTACCGGCGAGACCCCAGATCATGGCAGGTCGAGGGACGGCCTTGATCATGTCGGTGGTGATGGCAATCTGAGGAGGGGCAGAGACGTCAGGTTTAGTTCGCTGTCCTTCCAAGTACTAAACATGAAACAGGCGAGTAAAAGAGGCTAAGGACGACCAAAGATGGGATCTGCCCTACTTACAAAGTCAGTGTCCTCTCCCTTAACTTGACCTTCTGGGCTACCTTGGATGAGCTTAGCGCCTGAGGACGGCAGATCAGACAGCAATAGATGTCAAGGCTCGATCAGCTTGGAAACCAATCGAGGGCATCCCAATGACGGTCTGAGAGGATTGAGAATCTTGATCGCGATTGCGTCATCACTCACCCTCTCCAGCGATAGCGCCGACCTCTTCCTTGATGTTGACAGCGGCATGCTCGAGCGACTCAGATCCAGGCTGCGAGGACACCTTGCTAACGGCGTAACGCTTCTGGATGTAGGGGGAGAGGGGCGAGGAGGTAGGTCGAGCGAATCGAGCGACAGGAAGAGCCGCGATAGATGCGAGCTGGTGCCGGGGCAGAGTGGTACGGAGGGTTGGAGAGAGTCGGGAAAGCATAGATGAAGCAGATGTGAGTTTCGCTAGAGATGTGAGGGCGTTTTGTCGAGGTCGAGATGGAAGTCCAGAGGGAAAACGAGACAAAACCGAAAGAGGTCTTGATCGAAGGGCCTCAAATATGACGTAACCTTCCTCCTCCCCTACTTCTCTCACTTCCTCTTTTTTTTTTCCCTTCTGGAACTGACCAGATCTGTACTGGCACGGGCGAATATCGCGTCACACTGACACTGACACTCATCTATCACTATTGTTGTTCGTCAGTATAGGATGTGAGAATTCAAGGACAGTGTCGTCACATCGTCTTCTAACTCCGTCGAGGTCCAATACCATCTCGATGTCATTTGTCGTTGACGGAGTGAGCGTTAGAGATGTTCCATCGCTCCCACTCATTCACTCTGACTGCCTGTCATTCGATCTCGATAGATTCCAACTATCTTTGAGATCTATTACCGGTTTAGGGGTTCAAAACCTGCTCTCGCTGCTGCTCCCTTATCTCGATATTCTTTCCCCAAGCTGCAACTCAGGCGAAGCATGTGCACTAATATGTCCTGCACGATATTCATCGATTTTCACCGATCTTGACAAGGCGTGGCAATGACGCCGCTATTCCCGAGTTCTACTCTGACCGTATGGGTGTCCGTCCAAGTTCGAGCTTGTGGAGAGAAAGGCGGTCAGGAACCAAGTACTCGGGCGACCCCGTTTGATTTGGCGCCCGGGGTGATTGTAAGGAAAGACGGAGCCTGACATGGTCCGGATAGAATAAGGCTGGGAAGGATTCACGGCCCGATCGGGACTAGATCAGGAGTCGATAGATTCTGATTGCTGCACCCCGGTCACGAGAATGAGATGTCTGGAGGCTGAGGAGACAGTCAGGTTGCCAGCCTGCTAGGAAGAAGGCGCCTCGTGGCGATGAGCGGAAGAAGTAAGGCGAAGGAAAAGAGTCGACGGTTCGATGAGACGAATTACGCCCTGAACAATCATCTCCTTCCCTCTCTCTCCAAGTCTGTACGTTGCTACCTCCTCCCCAAGGCCCTGATCTTCGGTCCAAATACTCTTCTCGATCGACACTCATTCCATTCAGCTCAATCCTCACCTTCATTCAAATCGCAGTCGTCTTCTCATCCTCCCCGAGACGACGAATCCTCCCCGCCCAGCCTTTACTTCTTCCTCGCTCCCGCTGTCAGATTCTATCCAATCGCCGTTCATATCCCAACCAGGTGCAGGCCCGAACTACACCAGCTGTCGCTCGGCTAGACATCAAGTCTTCTCTCGCCCTTCACTCGCTCTCGTCCAGCAATCGAGTACGTCTCCAATCTGCCGCCTCCGGCAAAAGAACAACAGACCATCTCTTTGCGCCCTCGATCTCACTCTCTCGCTCCTTACCTCTACTCAACCACCATCTATCTTCATAATCAGCAGATCAGAACGTTCCATTTTCACGTCAGTAACCACGGGTCCCTACATCGTTTGTCTCGAGCTGAGCTGGATCGACCGCGTCTTCTCTTCCAACCCTTCTCTGTCTCGTTCGTCACTAACTCTCCTCACGCAGTCCGACTAGCAGTATCTTTCCGAACCCTATCTGACCGACTCCATCGCGATGTCCTCGCCTACTCCTGAGCGTAACACCAACTCCCGGGTCCCACGATCCCCTTCTCCCTCGCCTCTTCCTCCTCCTCCTACCAGCGCAAAGCTTCCTCCCCGCCCATCCACCACGACCACTTCGCACGTTGCCTACTCTCGACAATCGCTCGGCCCCGGAGGCCCTCCTCTCTCTGCTGCCCATAGCGGAACGTATACTCTTGGCACAGGAGGCCTTGGAGGAGCTGGCACGAGGAACTTCTCTAGCCCATCTGGCGGCATGAGGAACTCGACTGGAAGGCCCGTCAGCGAGATTCTGGGTGGAGGCGGCTTCGGAGGTAAGAGTGGCATGGACGGAAAGGCAACCGAAGGTGTGTATATGCATTGTGGAAGATGGATCGTTGCTGTGGGCCAGCTCGACTAATGAGATCGATCCTTGGTCGTCATCGTTCTCGTTAATTCAGCTGAGGCAATCGACCAGTGGTTCCAGGACCTTGCTTCCTACGAGGTTACTCTTGTACGCAACACATGTATCAGCCAATCTCGGCGAAAAAGTCTATCTGCTTACGTTCTGATCGCATGCATCCGCAGGAGGAGATGGCTGCTGCCTCTCTTGACCAGAACTTTACCGAAGAGCTTAGTGCAATTGAGCAGTGTAAGTCTCTGTCTTGGATTGTCTGACATAACCTCAAGATTCTTGGGCTGACGTTTAATGTTGGTTCTTTGACTGTAGGGTTTCGAGTCCTTTCCGAAGCCGAACGAACCGCCGCTTTATACTCTCTCCTTCAACACTCGACTCAAGTCCAGATCCGGTTCTTTATGACCGTTCTCCAGCAGATGTCGGGATCCGATCCGATGTCTGCCATGCTCTCTCCTGCCGGTGGA
The DNA here is from genome assembly GCA_039545415.1 of Udeniomyces megalosporus. Lineage (NCBI taxonomy): Eukaryota > Fungi > Basidiomycota > Tremellomycetes > Cystofilobasidiales > Mrakiaceae > Udeniomyces > Udeniomyces megalosporus. Next base: position 518,873 of record BCKM01000002.1, on the reverse strand, counting down.
GGGATGCAGGCTCAGATGGAGGCCAAGCTCGCCAACCTCAATATGCGATCGCCGAACAACCGAACGAGCTTTGGTAACGTTCCCGCCTCAGCCAGTCGAGAGTCTTTCGGAGGAGCCAATCACGACACTACGAACTACCTCACACCCGAGTCAGCCCTGGCCAACGCTGGCGAAGGACCATCTGGTGCAAATCGCAAGTCGTCCGGCTCGACCAAGGCCAACAATCGAATCTCTGCTCCTGGAACGCTTAACTCGCTTGGGGGGGCCGCCTGGGGAGGATCAGGTCATCTCGACCAGGTCCTCGAACGAGGACCCTCTCCCTCCGCCGAGTCTGTCTCCTCCGCCCGATCCAACAATGGAGAATCTCGCCCAAAGAGCACCGACTTCAGTGGCAGCCTCATGAGTCCTCCCGGTTCGGCCGCAGCTGCCTTCTCTCGATCGCCTCGTACGAGCAACCAGCACGAGCAGGACCAGACATATCCCATGAGCCCTAACCACGGCGGCAACTGGGCCAGTATGGTCAACACCCCCGCCGCCCCGATGTTTACCACCAACCACTCTACCGTCAACGAGCAATTCTCGCCCTCTGTCAACTCGGTCCCCAAGCTTTCGGATGCTCCCAAGCGCCGCACGAGTGCTCGAGTTTCGCTCGGGGCCGACAACGGAGCCCTCTACAACAAGGACGGCGAGCTAGTGATTCCCGGTCAGTCGGCGGTCCAGCAGCAGCAATCGAAGCTCGGACGAGGTCTTCAGAGTCCAGGAAGCATTGGGGGTGGTTTCCAGGGACCAGGCAACGGATCTTGGGCTCGCTCACCATCTCTCGGAAACGACGGCAACGGAACCTTTGGCAACAGCAACAACTTTGGACTCGGCGTCGGCGCCCTTCAAAACAACTTCACTGGCCTTGGTTCCCCCTCGCCCAACGATCTCGCGTTCCAAATGTCACAGCTTCAACTTCAGCAGCTCCAACTCCAGCAGCTTCAACAACTCCAACAGCTCGGCGTCGGTTCAGGAGGCATCGGCATGGGTCTGCCCTCGATGGCTGGACTCGGAATGGGTGGTCTGGGTATGGGGAACAACCTTGGGGGCAACGGTGGTTTCGGAGGCATTGGTGGAGGCCTGGGCATGAATGCGCCCAGGAGCGCCAGCCTGAGGAGCACGAGCGCCCAAAGAAGTCCGATGCTAGGAGGCGGTCGACCAAGTATGGGCAAGAGCGTCTCACCAAGCGGACGGCGGGAAAGCTCTGGCGTGGGTGCCGTCGAGGAGGACACCGACATCCGAGTTCTCGAGGACATCTCCCAGTGGCTCAGGACGTTGAGGCTTCACGTCAGTCTCACCTGTCTTGTCTCTCCAGCTCTTCGACGTCAATGCCTAGACTGATGCGCTCGTGTTCTCACCCTGTATCTTCTCTCAGAAATACACGCCCAACTTTGAAGGATCCAACTGGCGAGATATGGTCGTCATGACGGACGCCGATCTCGAGGCAAAGGGTGTCGCTGCCCTTGGTGCCAGGAGGAAACTCCTCAAGGTTCGTTCGCTTCGTCGTTTTCTAGACTGCGTGAATTGAGCACATAAGTATCGCACTCGATCTGACCACGCCTCGCCCTCCTGCATAGACCTTTGAGTCTGTCCGAGCTCAGATGGGTATCGCTGACCCTACCCCTGTCGCTGCTGGAGGAGACGCTGGTGGAGAGAAGGAGTCTGGAGATGATGCCTAGATTGAGATCGAAGTCTCTCGTGTCTCGTCTTTCCATGATTCTGTCCCTACTTCTGCTTCGCCACATCGTTGTCTTACCTTGTCTCCTACCCCTCTTCAATCGGTTTCAGCGTCATCCTTTGCCTCTTGGACTCGACCGACCCATTCATCCAAAGCACTTGTCGCTTGACTTCTATGATGCGATCCTTCTTCTTCGTTTTATTTCGCTTTTCATTTTCATCTTCTCTTCCCTTCTTTTGTCAAGTCTCTGCCTATCTCTTGTTATTCTCGAATCGATGCTGCTTCCTAATCATGCACAGGTGAGGGTGGCAGGATCGGTTCGTGGGCGAAAGGGGAAGGACTGAGTCGAAACCGACGGAGGTAGAAGGGAGCAAACGAGGAGAATCGTATCTCGACCCGGGGGAAGTTTAAGCCAGGAAGCTTTCTTCCGATCGATGACATGGGAGAAGGATGGAACGCGTCGAGAGAGAAGGAACGAATCCTAAAGACATTCTCCGATCAGCGTCATTCCCAGTCAACACTCCTTCCCTCGCCGTCTCTCGTCAAACCCCTCTCTCCCTCCCCAGTCCATGCGCTAGCCCGTCGACTCTTCCTCGTCTTCCAATCTAGAGGAATAAGCCAGGGAGGAAAATCTCCAACAACATCCAACACCTTGCACTCATTTACTTTGAAACGTCACCCGAACTGCTGCTCTCCATTGTTCGCTTGAAATCAACCTTGTGGCTCTTCAGCTCCCTTATCACAATCCGTCTCAATACCTCGCGCGTATCTTGACAGTCTTGGTTCTCAGTCGCTCCGGTCAAGTCCTCAAGATCAACGCGACACGTCTCTCTTTGAATCCCCTCTCGCTCAAGCCCCTTCCCCCTTCCTGCAATTCGCCAAGGAGCAATAAAGCTTGATATTAGGACCTCATCTTCCTGTCTCTTTTCCGCTCAGCACACGTCAGTACTCCTCTTGATCATAATTACGTGGCACCAGGGACTCTGATTGCTCACCTTGAACCTTACACTCAGCTCTCACAACGTTCATCAATCAACATTCTCTCGCTTCAAGAAAATCCTCGCCCTCTATGCTCGCCTCGTTTCTCTTCCCTCGGTCATCTTCAGTGACGAACCTCGCTCGACTTTCCGTCCACTCTGATCATTCCGAAACTGACGAATCGTCCGGATCTGCCTCCTCCCGATCAACCACGTCAACCTTGCCGACGGTCCACTCGTCATCATCGATTCCTCGAGGCTACACTTCCAAAGAATCTTCACCCGTTTACGAAGAGCCCTCGTACGACGATAACGAGGACTCTGTCCTTCATGTCATGCTCGGGAGGAGTGCGAGAAGCATGAGGGCGGAAGCGTCGAGTGTCGCGACAGGAGATGGCAAGGGCAGGAATTCTTCTGCCATTTCCGACTCGTCCGATAATGAGACCGAGACTATCCGGGAGTTTAGAGGAAGGAGAAGGAACTCGGCTAATTCAACGACGACCACGACAAGTCTGTCATCCAATCACTCCTTCTCAAAACAATATCACCGACGCTCGCAATCTGTCGACAAGCTTTCGACCCTCGCTTCATCTGCCACAGTTCCTCATCATCATCATTCGATCCATAATTCGTTCCATCTCCTCTCACCTCTCCCTGAGGCTCGCTCTCGTCCGACCTCTGGCACCACCGTCCATACACCTTCTCAATCCCCCACCAAGCGATCTGCCACTCTTGTACCGAGCAGCACCAATACCCTTCCCGAAGCAGGTGAAAGTGAGGGAGAAGAGGCCGAGGTAAAGGACAACCGTTTCGCTGGACGAACCGGTCTCCTTTTCGAGAGGGCAGAGAGCGCCAAGAGTGATGCCGCGTCGACAAAGAGTGCGAGGAGAGATGGCTCGCCAACAAAGCGCGATCTGAAGGGTAGAAGATCCCTGGGCATGAAGAACTACGTGTTTCCTGCTTCCTCCACGAGCTCTTCAGATCGATCGGCTCCCAACTCAACTCAGGGAATGTCCCCCCCCATAAGTGAGAGATCGCTGCCAACCATCCCGTTCCCTGTCCTACCTCCCCTACCCCCTTCGACCACGACCTCGACATTCCGACCCCGATCGAGGCGTACTCTCTCAGTTCCGTTTGCTCCCCATCTCGCCGCTCCAATTTCGAGCACCTCGCCAACAGCACTCTCGTCCTCACCCTCGTTTCGAAGTTCGATCTCGTTCAAGGCAGTCCAACCCGACACTTCGCTCACCACCACAACCGAGATCACTCGACCTAAATTCGACACCTGGACGACATCCAGTCCAGGTTCACCCACGACGCCGACTCTGACAACGACCATCTCACGACATGGTAGGAAGGACTCCCTCTCGTCACGACACAAAGTGCTCTCACCTTTGGACGGATACAACCTGTCTTTTCCATCGTCTACGACCCCATCGGAGACGCCGGAAGCGCCCGATCTACCGTCACCTCTTCCGTCTGCCGCTCCTACCGTTCGACCTCCCCGACCCAAACTCAGACTTGCGACAGCTGACTCGTTCAATACTCATCATCCTCATCCCAGCATCAGAACCTACTCCTATACTCCTTCTCCCTCCTGCCAGCAATCGAATCCGTCCTCTCCTTCGGGATCGAGGACGCCTTTGCTTGAGATCAACATCTTCTCATCTCTCCCACCATCCCCACCTCGACCTCATACATTCGCACCTCAACTGCCCGTCCAGCCCCCCAAACTGAAGCGAGCCGCGACTACTTCACAATCAAAGATACCCCAATCGTTCGCCTTCCCAAGCCGTCCTCTTCTCAGTCAGCGACATTCCACTACCCATCGACATCCTCATCATCATTCGCATCACCATCCTCCTCAGTCATCCCCCGAGTTACGACCCTCCTCACCAACATCGTCTGAGAGTCACTCGGATCACTCAGGCTTCTCGTTCTATGGTCGTCGTGGAAGTTCGTTTGAGAGAGAACGTAGAGGTTCTCAATCCAGCACGAGCTCACTTCGTAAAGAAATCTTCCCCGCCAACCCGAACATCATTCCATCTTTATCGGGCGTAGTCGTCGAGGATGGACGAAGAACCCCGACGACCGGTAGAGGACGACTCAACTCATCGACGTCCTCTCGAGCGGGTAGCAGTAATCTTCACCTCGAACCGGAACTTCACGAAGAGAGCAGCAGTAGCGGTGGCAGTGGTATCCGAGGGATGGTTCGAAGCGCTAGTTCAACGCTACTCGATGGTCTCCTCGGTCGAAGAGGAAGTATGAAGGCGAGCTCGAAAGCCTGCGAAGAGGAGAGGTTGAGACTGCAGCGGGAGGCGATGGGGAGGGAAACGAGAGAGGAAGCGGAGAGGAAGAAGCGCCAGGCTGAGGATGATGAGGGGTTTTGGGAGATGTCCAGGATGTGATAGACACAGCTCTGGCCTGCTTTGCCTGGATAGGAGTGACGTAGTTTGGTTGGGATGGGGTAGTCTAAGAAGTCAAATCCCCTTACACTATGCCTTGTCCCTAATTTGCAGCATCTTTCTCTGCTTCTTTCGTCTCTCCACAACGCGTTGCACTCCTTTTTTTTTCGTTCTGATACCTATTTCTCGCTCACAACCGCTTTCCGCTTTCCCCCTTACCAACCCTTCATCTCTCGTTTTTCTTTCTTTCTTTCTTTGTTCTCTTGTGTCCTACCCGAGACTCGAGATTCCTCTTTGCTTTCTCACTAATTTCATCTACCCTGAACTCATCACTCACAAACCTCCTATACCTTACCATCGACTAACCCCCATCCTCCTTTTTTCTTCTTCTTCTCATCTTTGTGCTCTTTTCCTACGTTCTCACATAACGACCCATCTTGTTCTTTTACCAATCGCTTCCAGCTTCGCCAGTGTTTCTCTATCTTGTGCTTTCCTCGGTTTCTCTCATGACCTCGCTCTACATCTATCGATGGCAATCCCCGGGTTCCACTCTGTATGCTTGCTCGGGACTGGATGTAAACTGGAAAGAAATCCTCGAGAACCGGAGACGGCCCCAGCTGTAAAGAGGCCTCCACTTGGCTTCGTCATCATCACCCCCCCCCCCCCCCCACCCATCCTCCATCCCAGAAATGGCAACGAGATCTCTCCTTCGACCTTCATCAACCGCCTTTGTCGCTCGTCTGTCTTGCACAACGGCTATCCCTACCTTCCACTTGCCTCGACCACGAACCTTTGCAACTTCATCCACCATGTCATCCAATTCGACTGTGCCGTCTCGAATGAAGGCAATCAACATCAAGGGTCATACCGGTCCTGCTTCTGCTCTCTTTGTTGATGAGATTGATACCCCTACTCCAAAAGAGGGTCAGGTTCTCGTCAAGGTTAGCATCATCACCGACATCAGCTTGCTCTTCACAGGGGTTTAACCCAAGAAGAGCCAAGGAAGGAATCCAGGCTTCCTCATCTTTCCAACTGACATTCTCCGCTCCTTCCCTATCTCAATCTAAATAATAACGATTTAAAAAAAAAAACCAAACATCACGACGGGTTGAACATCCTTTGACATACGATAGATCAAAGCTTTTGGTCTCAACAGGATGGATCTTCTTCAACGAGAGGGAAAGTATCCGCTTCCTCCTCAAGCAGGTCCCATCTTGGGCGTCGAGTTCTCCGGTACCGTCGTCAAGCCAGAATCTGGGTCTGACGGTCGATGGAAGGAAGGTGACGAAGTCTTTGGGCTCGCTTATGGTGTACGTTTTTCTTCTTCTTTCTTCTTCTTCTTTCTTCTTTTCTTTTGTTCCTTTTATTGTTCTCATCGAGATAGTTATCTTCAATAAGACAAACACAGATCCATATTTATTCATCTATTTCGCTCCTCTCAACGTAGGGAGCATACGCAGAGTACATTGCCGTCTCAGCAAGGATGTGTATTCGAAAGCCAGAGCATCTCTCTCATCTCGAGTGCGCTGGTATCCCAGAGAATTTCCTCACTGCTTTCCAAGCTCTCTTCCTCGTCGGTGACATGAAGAAGGGCGACTCGGGTGAGTGGAATTTTTTGTCTTCTTCTGCTTTCTCTGTTCCTTTCGTTCATCCATCAGTGTCATTCAGCTCGAATCTGACACTCGATTCGCCTCTCTTTCTCAGTCCTTGTTCACGCTGGTGCAGGTGGAGTTGGTGTAGCCGCCAATCAATTGGCTCGTGCATTTGGTGCCAAGAATGTTTTCACGACGGCTGGGAGTGGTACGTCTTGAGTGATGCATCCTCCCGCCCTTCCCCCCTCCCCCTCGCTGTTGAAGGATTCGCTGACGCTCATCAACTCGAACTTTACATTGTCAACTCAAGACGAGAAGCTCAAGTTTCTTGAGACTCTTCCTGCCGGTTCGACCAAGGGCATCAACTACCGAACTGAGGACTTCTCAGAAATCATCAAGAAAGAAACTGGAGGCAAAGGTGTCGATGTTGTGAGTTTGAGAGATGTTCGTTAAAGAGACCAAGCATTCAAAAGATGACTGACTTTTGCTTCCTCAATTTCTCCGATTTGCGATTCCTAGATCCTCGATTTCATCGGAAAGGATTACTTTGAGAAGAACATTGCTTCCCTCGGAGTTGTTCGTAGAGACCTTTTTCTTTTTTTTTCTCGTTCATCACGCAAAAAAAAAAAAAAAACATCGACTCGTCTTACTTCTTCCTTTTCTGATTTACTTCGTTGTCCCTCCTTCTTCATGCAACGATCTCGCGTCTACCACCGATCTATCTCTCGAACCTCCTCCCCCCCCCCTAAACAGGAAGGTCGACTCGTCTTCCTGGCCTTCATGTCGGGTCCCAAAGTCGATTCAATCAACCTTGGACCCATCCTCTTCAAGCGACTTCAGATCTTGGGTACGACGCTCCGAGCTCGAAACGAAGAATATCAAGGCAACCTCCTCGAGAGGTTCGAAAAGGAGGCGTTGCCGATGATCAAGAAGGGTGGGGTCGAAGTCAGGATTCATGAGGTGTTTGATTGGAAGAACGTAAAGGAATCCCATGAGATGATGGAGGTCAGTTCTGTCTTTTTTTTTTTTTTTTTCCCTCTTCTTCTTCCTTTCTTTTCAGCTCTTCTACCTCCCTTTCCTTGCCTTACACTCTCGCTCTCCTTGCTTCCCCCTCCCCCTTTCAATCTCCACCGTCAGGCAAACAAAAACTCTGGCAAGATCGTTCTCGAGATCCGCGATTGATTGAGGGAACAGCTCTTTTCTGTATCCCTCTCTCAAGATCGAGTGAGGGAACAAGGTCAAAGAGGAGGAGGATGAGCTTTGTGCAATAGAGAGTGAAGGTCTCGGCAAATCATGTATCCAATGCTTTTTTGTTTCTTTTCTCCACTCCTCGCTTCACGGTCGTGTAAGAATGTGAAAGGAACGAGCTCATCTATCAGATCCAAGAGCACGTTCTCCATATGGGAGAGGGGGGGGGGGAAGAAGGTGGGAGACAAGAGAGGAAGCAGGTCACTTTGGGATGACTCCATTCCTCAATGCCGATCTCCCGGTGAAGAACGCCAGGACGCCGAGAGCTCCGAAGATGGCGAGAAACTGGGAGATTGATTGGAGATGACGATCAGATCGCAGAAAGGGAGAGAGATCATCAAGAAACAGGTCAAAGTGGATGTTTTGAGCATGGAAGGCCACGATTCAGTTAGGGAGAGATGATGATTAGTCTCACCTTGAAGAGCTTGACGTAACCGATCCAGTAGGCTCCGATGGTACCTTCGAGCGCCAGGAGAGTTGCGAGGAAGGGAGCGATGATATTTTTGCTCGTGTAGCAAATCCCCAAGTTGCCAACCTATCGAAGAAGGAGGATCGATTGGGTAGGAACGTATGCCAAGGTCAGTGAATCGTTATGTCCTAGGGTCTTCTCACCCCAAGAGAAAGGCAAGTGGAGGGAGGGGATCTATTTCGAGACCCACCAAGCCAACGAGGAGAAGCCAAGGTGCCCAAACGGCGAGGGTACCTAGGAAAGAAACGATGGGATTGACGGTCTTCTCGTCGTTTCGAAAGGTGTGAGAAATGAGAGGTTGTCGATGGAATGGCGTGAGGAGTTCTGACGAAGGAGCAGGTTTCGCTGGAACGAGGACAGTGCTGGGAAGGGAGAAAGTAAAGAGGGTTTGGGACTGTCGGTCGAATAGGAAAGGGCCAACAGCGTCAGGGTCAGTCAGGTGGGGCTAGGGGGGGAGTTGGAACTCTTGATGGACTCACGATAGGCTTCGAGGCAGACAGAGACCCCACGTTCAAGGAGACGACAAAGGTACCAGATGAGGCGAGGAGGGATTTAGGAGGAGATGCCGTATCCTGTACGGAAGTTGGGTGATTCATCACACTCCATCAGTCCGACCATCCTCGTGACGCAAGTAAGCGAGTCCATCGTGATGGACTCACAATGACGAACTGAGTCTTGCCGTTTGGCTTCACGTTGAGTCGAAAGACTTGATCCAAGCCAGTGTGAAAACTGCGCAGCGGCGAGATGCAAGAATCAATCAGCAGTCGTGCATCCATCGTGCATGACAGATGAGACCGAGGCGATGTCTGGACGAGATGGGAAGGAAAACTCACTCTAGAAAGCTGAGATGAGCTTGATGGGGGACGTGAGGCTCGCCTGAGGTTGAGTCGATAACTTGAAAGGCGAGCTTGAGAGTTGAGAGAGTCGGAAGGTCTAGAGTCGGAAGGTCTAGAGGCGACTGTCTAGCATTTGGGAAATCAAGACTAGTAGAGCGGCAACTAGATTGTCAGCGGACGATGGCAGGTGTATGTGTGTTTTTTTTTTGGGTATGTCGGTTTGGAATGACGAACTCGTTGGATTGAATGGTAGTACCGGTCGAGTCGATGACGGCGACGTTGGGTTGTCTGAGGGACAATTGATGTTGGATAGCGTGTGCACTTGAGATGAGGAAGGAGGCGTTGAGTAGGATAGAACCAAGGAGCATGCTCAGGCAGGTAGTTGGGTCGAATCGGGGAAGAGAAAGGGTCAAGGTGAGGGAGGACAGGGAGGAAACGAAAACGAGTTCCCTTTCCCAAACCTCATCTCCAACACCGACGACTTCCCTCCTCCCTTCCCCTCAATCCGCCACTAGTCATGTCTTTCGCTGCTCGATCCCTCAGACCGACCGTCAAGAACCTCTCCCATCTTGGCCCCGCCCCAACTCAGGTCCGAAACATGGCCACTCTTCGAGAGATCGAGATGCGGTCAGTCCCCACCTTTCTTTCCCTCGCCTTTCTTCCCCTTAGAGCCCCGCCCTACTCTCTTTCATCCTCCCTTGACCCTTCTCGATCAATCCTGCTCATAACCTTTCACTTCCCATCCAGACTCAAGTCCGTCAAGAACATCGAGAAGATCACCAACGTGAGCCTGACCGATGATTGGGTCGATTTCCAGAACTAGCTTGTCGCGACTCTTTCGTAGCTTGTGGGGGTCCAGACTCGATGGATTCGAGCTGCTGCTGATGGAGTTGACGACAGAAATCAGCGATTCACGCAAGAAGGGAAGGAAAAAGACAGGAGCAGTCGGGTTGGGTGCGAGGAAAGGAGGAGTAAAGGGCCGAGGGTCCTTACGACCGAATCTTGACCCTCACAATCCAGCGTTGTGCCAAGTGGCAGCATAGGAGGACAGAAGCTGACATCGTTGCCCCTCGGGTGGGATTCTATCAATCTTTCTAGTCCATGAAGGTCATTGCCTCGACTCGACTTGCTAAGGCTCAACGAGCTATGGGAACTGCTCAGTCTTACGGAGGCGCCAACGAGGGTTCGTCGCTTCTACCCTCATCGATGTCCTCTTGACCGGCTTCAGGCATTTCATCGCTCACACCTCTCCACACATCCGCCACCATCTCCGTCGACTGCCCGTCGTTCTCCGCTTCTCACTCGGCCTTTCTTCATCTCATCGCCTACGCCGCCTCGATCGTAACAACTCTCTGGAAAATCGTTTCGCTTTGCCTCGCCTTCCTCGCATCTGTGCACCACCTCTTTCTCTCTCTCTTGCTCATGTCCACACCGTACAGAGCTCTTCAAGAACTCGGAAGCTGTTGCCGAGACTGGAGGCAAGACCCTCGTCATCTCCATCACTTCTGACTCTGGTCTCTGCGGTGGTATCCACTCGTCCGTCACCAAGGCCACCAAGAAGGCTGTCAAGGCCAACCCCGACTCTACTCTCGTCGTCATCGGAGAGCGAGCCAAGGCTCAGATCTCGAGGGCTGAGCCCAACAAGATGGCCCTCTCTTTCTCCGCCATCGGCAAGGACATCCCTTCATTCGCCGCCGCTTCCCAGGTCGCTGACGAGATCCTCAAGGCTGGCCTCGAATTCGACGAGGTGAGCAGATTGATGACCCCCTGGTCAAGAGGAAGATTATCTGGGCATGTCGAGGAGCGAAACCTGACGCGTCCCCGATATCGTGGTCCTTCTACAGATCCACATTGTCTACAACAAGTTCGTTTCCGCCATCGCATACGAGGCTGTCACCACCAAGCTCTTCTCCGAGAAGTCTCTCCGAGCTGGTGGTACGTTACATTGCTGCTTGATTTTTCACGCCGGCTTGTCCGAACCATCCTAATGGCCTCGCCCTCCTTGCGTTTCCCCCTCTAGCTGGATTCCAGAAGTACGAGATGGACGAGGAGATCGTTCCTGATCTCATCGAGTTCTCGCTCGCCAACGCCATCTACGCTGCTCTTGTTGAGGGACACGCTGCCGAGATTTCCGCTCGACGAACTGCTATGGAGAACGCTTCCAAGGTTCGTTGGTTCGCCTTGATGGCTCTGCTCGCCTTTCCTGGCTTGGATACTGAATATCGTTTGTCTGACGTATCTTGATCTCAGAACGCCCGAGAGATGATGGGCTCGCTGCAGATGAAGTACAACCGAGGACGACAGGCCGTCATCACTAACGAGCTGTACGTATCCGGTTCATCTGGAGCTGGTTTCGGGTCACCTACGTGCAGTTGGCTGATGGCTCTACTTGATTCCTTCACTATCATCCTCGTCCACTTTGCAGCATCGATGTAAGTCTGGATTTGCCCTTGATGACCAAACGCGTCCGATTGGAAACTGACATGGTTTTCCTGACGTCTGCTCCGCACAGATCATCACCGGTGCCTCGGCCCTCTAAGTATCTGGAATCGGAACTCGGCTAGCTGTCGATGCTGGTCTGGAAAGAGGACGAATTTTAGAGCGAGAGAGAGAGGTCGGGGAGAGATGGGACGCGTTAAAGTAGTTGGGCAAGATGTGAATCGAATTGTTTTCATTCCGGGTTCTGTGTTCGTGAGATAGAAAGTTGATGTGAGTAGAAAGATAAGAATGGTCTAGGAGAGTCAAGGGAGTGTTGTTGGTGGTATTCATGGCTGAGAAATGAGATGGTGGTTTCGAGAGAGAGAAGGGGTTACGGTCGAGAAGAGGGAGGGGGCTTCCAGGTTTTTTGGCCCGAGTGCCTCAACTCTTCCTGTTCCCTTTCGTAGCTCAACACTTGAAGGTATCGCCCTCGCCTCTCTTCACCATGCCAAGTACGACACAAATGCTCATCCAACCTGATCCAATTCACCTCCTTATCCCTTTCGAGTAGATGGTCAAAGGTGAGGCCGATTCTTTCCTCTCCCTTTTGGTTTTCGGTTTCCGTCTCGATTCCTTCCCCCCCCCCCCCCCCCCCCCCCCCCCCCCCCCCCCCCCCCCCCCCCCCCCCCTCTGTACAGCACGCTGACAATGTCTTCATCTCTTTTGCCTAGGTGAGAACCATTCCGCTCAACCATTCAGCCAAAGGACTTGACGTTGGGACTCAGCATGGAAATGGGAGCAAGCTTGCTTGGCTCAGAAGAGAGCCGAGGCAGGAGGGGAAACCAGCTCAAGGTGTTTCGTACGCCAGGCCAGCGGTTATCTTGAGGACCAGACGGGACACGAGTGGCTAGGCTGTCTTGGGGCTTGGAGGGAGAGACCCCGTTGGGGCAGATAGACGTGTAGTCTTTATCGGCAGAGGACACTCGAACCACACGAGCCTGGTCGAGAGGAGCTTGGTGCTGACTCTTACATGCTCTCTTCTACGTGCTTTGTCGTCTTTCCCCCATCGGTAATTCAGTTTACAAGCCCGGAAAGGTTCGTCCATCTCCAAACGGTTAGAAACCAACGACATCCTGTTCGACTAGACGCTCATCTCTTTTCCTCATTTGCTCTCATCTTTTTCCCACCTCTCGCCTTCCCTGATATCCTATCTGCCACACCATCGATTCCGTCTCCTCAACAAACTCGAAACCACTCTTTCTACCTCTCCCTGAATACGAAAACTCGTCATCCCAAACACCCCACCTCTTCTCCTGCGCCCGCCGGTCTGCGTTTCCTCCACTGTCCATACTTTCTCGATGCTATCGCCCTCTTGCTCCGACCGCTCCCTTTCGCCTCGTGCTCCGACCGATGGGTTTCAATTTCTCCGGCGCCACCTCTTCCTCCGACATTTCACCTCAATCCTCTCATCCCACTCGACCTCTTCTCCCATGTCTTTTCCCTTGATCCCGTCATCATCAGGTTGCCGTCGTTCTCTCTGGTCGACAGGCCGGAAAGAAGGTCGTCGTCATCAAGCAGTACGATGACGGAACCAAGGAGAGGCCCTACCCTCACGCCATCGTTGCTGGTATCGAGAGGTACCCCCTCAAGGTCACCAAGTCCATGGGTGCCAAGAGGGTCTCCAAGAGGTCCAAGGTTAAGCCCTTCATCAAGGTACGTATGACGAAAGTCACCCTTCACCCACATTGCAATGCACTGGACGTCAACCGCGTGGCGGAGTGATGAGAGATGGAGGCATCGGCTGCCAGAAACCGAGTGCAGGAAAGAGACGGATCTAGTCGAAAGAGTCGTACTCCCAAAGCAAAAAAAAGAAGAAAAAAGCTCACGTCGTCGGCTTCATTCCAAATTCGTTCTTTAAAGGCTATCAACTACACCCACCTCATGCCCACTCGATACGCCCTCGACCTTGAGGCCCTCAAGGGTACCGTCACCGTCGAGACCTTCAAGGAGCCCACCCAGCGAGAGGATGCTAAGAAGGTCGTCAAGAAGATCTTCGAGGAGCGATACACCTCGGGTTCGTTTCTTGTTTTCCTTCCCTCACTCGAATCAAGTCGTCCAATCTCAGCCCCCTCATCACTGACGAAAACTCTCTTCTTTTCTTTCATCCAGGCCGAAACCGATGGTTCTTCACCTCCCTCAAGTTCTAAACGGTTGTTTATTTCCACCCTGCCGTTCCCCCCCCCCCCCTCGGTTGATCAACCCTTTCGTTCTTGAGATATCTTCCTCCCAACAACCTCCTTCCCCCCGTTTCATGCCTTGATGATATAAGCATGCCTTCCCGACTTTTTTTGATCGTTTCTCTGCTTTGCATGGGTACTACTTCTCTTCCCTCGCTCTATCTCGTGCAAGAAGTAAAACAAAAACAAAAAAAAACTCTGGAAAAGATTTGGCTCAAGACTGATGGAAATATTTTGAACGAGGACTTGAGATAGGAAAGGGATGCGCCTGCCATACGCAGATGAGATTCGGTTCAGAACCGAGTCGTCAACATAAGGGAAGGTAAGAAAACCAAAGACGACGAGGGGATGGGTTGATTGGGGAAGGACACTCTTAACTTTCATGGCTCAAACGAACCGTCGTTCCATCAATGGAAAAAAAAAAAGAAAGAAAAACAAGAAACGATCATGACGACAACTTGGAGCAAACAAACGAACAAACAAAAAAAAAAATCGCCAAGATAATCTCATGAAAGAGACGAGGAAACAACCATTCACGACCTAAACCTTCTCCCTCCTCATCGAATGCTACCTTGTTTTCCTTTTTTCTTTCTCCTCCTCCTCCTTAGGCCTTCATAGCCTTTCTTCGTCCGACCTGGGCTTGGAAACCCGACTTGACGGCGGCGACCGATCGCTGTGAGAGAGAGAGAGAGAAGAGGGCAGGGAAGGGTAAAAGAAGAAAAGAAAAAGAGAGAGGAAAAAAAGTTATGGGCGCGAGAGTGAGCAAGAGCCAATAAAACGAATTGAGAGCTTGTTTGATGAAAAAAAGGGGGGTTTCGCTTACTCGGGATCCACACGATTGACAGTTCATGAAAAAGAGTCGGGCCTCTTTGTTTAGCAGGGTATCCGGTGACTTGCAGGTTTGGCAGGTGACGTATTCGACTGAAGTCGTTTCCGAGTTCAGGTTAGCGTTGGCGATTCGGGAAACGAACAGGGAAAGGGTAGAAACGAAAGGTACAAAAAAAAAAAAGACACGCGAGGAACGTCTGTCAGTGCTGACCTCTGACTGGCTCGACTTGATTTCAATCGAATCCAGGTTGAAGACGCAAGTCAAGATGTGGGACGGGGTTTGGACTGACCAATGTACCTCCTGAGAACGTTCTCCATGTGCTTCTGAGTGTATCTTCCCTTGATGACGAGTCGATGAGAACCATCGACCGAACCACTCGTTCCAAGTTCGGCAAAGAGGAAAGCAATAACGTGCTCGTCCTGCCTGTGCATCTTCTTGCAAATCTCGGCCAAGTTGGCGAAGATGGTCTTCTTGTTTCCTTCTTTGAGCATCTGAGGGGGGGCGATGGTGTATCGTCGTCGATCTCCATCGAGCTCGGGGTTTTGGGATCGAAGGATTCGGAAGGCTCGAGAGAGGAGCTAAAGGCAGAAGAAGGAAAGGGCAAGGTGGTTGAACGATCAGCCCGACGTGCTTCCAAGACGCTGCTTGATCAAGGTCCGAGATGAAAACGAGGACAGGAGCGTGTTCCGACTGACCTCTTCGTAAGTGTAATCTCGGTCGGTTCCAATCCAAGCCTGGTGCTCGTCTCCATCTCCCTTTGGCTTATCCTCACCTCCACCAGCTCCTCCACCAAACACGTTGTCTCCTAACTCATTCTCCTTGTAATCTGGAACGTTTCCACCCTCTGCCTCATCGTCATCGTTTCCAACCGCGGCCTCCTCCTCCTTGAGCTCTCGCTCGAACGCTTCAAGGTCGAATGCCGCCTTCTTGGACGATTTGCTCTTCTTCTTTTTCTTGAGGTCCGAGAAGTCATCTGGCGCGACGGGCTCGCTCGATTCGACAGGAGCAACCTCAGCAGAGTCATCGACGGTGTCCTGTCATGGGCATTTGAGGGTTCCCCAGAGCAAGTCGATGTGAGAAAAGGGCCGAGTTTTGACTTTTGTTTGACTTGGGAAAGCGGTTTAGGTATAATGGTGGATATAAAAGAACTTACGTTTCCGAGGAGGTCGACGGGGGCAGCCTTCTTCTTCTTCCTGTCGGTCGAGATCGTTGGGGGATAGAGAAGAAGGGATAAGAGAGAAGAGAAGGGAAAGGCCACACACGTCAGCTTTCTCAAACAAGGCATCGGCATCCCTTGGATTTAGTCGAACGGCGAGAGTGAGATGAGAGCATTGGACGAACTTTTTCTTGAGGTCGGCGAACATGTTCTCCTCTCCGTCCTCAGCGGCAGCTTCGTTGGCGGCGTCTGGCTCGGCAGGAGAGGTGTTGGACTCCTCAGGAGCGGCTTCCTCGACAGTCTTCTTGGACTTCTTCTTCTTCTTGAGACCAGAGAAGATGTCGTCATCTTCAACCTTGGGTTCGGTAGAGGGATCGGCAGACATGTCGGAGAGAGAGAGAGGGCCGAGTTAGGGGAGAGGTGGAAGTGGTGGTGTGGTGGGTTGACGGAAACGAGTCAATCGTCTTCACGCTTCCTTTACGTTTCTCTTTCTTTCACACAATCTTCGATTTCCTATCCAACAAAATCAGCCATCGATTTCGATCATCTTTATACAACTTCAGAAGAGCAGCGTGTCGAGAACTAGCTGACTCGACCGATTCGTCTGCAAATCCGATCCCGAACAACGATAGACGGACGTCCAGCCCAAAGTGTCAGCACGTTAGGTTCGGTCTGACGACGCCATCTCAATCCTTTGGGAACCTCATATCCATCCAAAGGTAAGCACTGACCTTGACGACAACGATCCTCTGCTCATCGATCGTGAGTCCATTGATGCTCTCGCGTGTCTGAGAACCCAAATCATCGACGAGCACTTCCTCCATCTGTCTTTCGACATAAGGCAACTGAGCTCCAGTCCTCAAGCCAGTCTCGAAGATCGTCCCAGGGGGAACGATGGTAGGGAGCGTGACGAGATTGCCGATGTCGCCGTCAGAACGAGAAGCGACCTCGGGAAATTCCTCGAGGCCTTCCTGACCGGTTTCTTCGGATGGAACACCGAGTACGCTCGTCGTAGTAGTACGTCTGGGTGGAGCAGGATCGGCGTGCGAGAGCCGAGAGACGGAGAAAGGGGAGAAGTCGAGGACTCTAGGAGCGATCGAAACCTTTGTATTCTGGAGGTGTCAATTTTTCCCTTTGCATCAGTTGAACAAGAAAGCATCAGGAGAGGCAGGACTGAAGCCATTGGTCACAACCTACGTGAGGAGGATCTAACGGGCGCCCAGTTGGATGGATGAACTTGCATCCATAGACGTAGAGGACCTGGGTGGGCAGCAGATGATCACATACAGTTAGCAAGCGGGATTTGATCCAGCAAACGACGAAACACCCACCCATGCAAATTGGAGAGGAATATCAGGGATGATACGGCACTTGTCTTGCCAATCCTCGAAGGGGTAATGAACGGCCGAATGAGTCTCGTCGTCTACCCAATCATCGTCCTCCCCCATGTCCTGCTTGGGATCCATCGGCTTTGGTACCTCTTCTGGCTTGGGCTGATGAAGCGTTGAGAGTGGAGGACAATGTCGAAGAGCCCTCATGAAGAGAGACTTGAGCGCAAAGACGGTAAATCGTCGTCGGACCATCCCTCCTCCTCGATGATGTAAATCCGAGTCAGCTTTCATCCAAATCACACGCAGAACGCGAGGGCGTTAGTCCACTCACGACCAGGAGAAACGTATGCGCAGTCGATGACGACGAGTCGTTCCTCGTTACCGAGCATGAAGGCAGGTTTCGACTTGGAGTCCTGGCCATCGCCCTCTGCAAACGGCGGGACGCAGTCGCCGACACCCGGAGCAGGATCGAGTCGAATCGTAAGATTCTCGGGACGATAGGAAGCCGTGGGGAGTTGATAGGTTGCCACGAGAATGGGATCGGGGGGTTCAGAGCTAGCCTCAGGAGGCGTGTATCGAGAGTTGAAGGTCTAGCGCATACAACAGACACAAGGGAAAGTATCGTGAGGACAATCAATACTGTAGACATCTGGATGGATGCTCTAAAAAGATTGACTGACGTAGAGTTGGATGAGGGCTTCTTCTTCGTCGAAATCGTAGGCGGCGATTAAGAAGAGGTCCGGACCGATGAACGCAACGGATTCAATCTCTTCCGACACCGTACTGGGATGGGTCTTTGTTTCAGGAGATTGTTCCGATAAAGTTCAATGAATGCAGAGATACATGACCAGCTTTGCGGCAACCAAACATGCTTACCGTAACCAGCGTTGCTCTCTTCCAGTCCCAGATGCCGATACCCCCTTCCGGGTTGCCTTCTCCTTGAGAAGATGCATGGAGACATACACAATCGTCCATGACAGAGATAAACGGGGCTGCCTCGGCGTCAGATATTTGATAAGGGAAGTTGAGCGTATGCTCCTTGGCGGCGGGGTGAGGTTGCAGCGTCGTGAGGGCATAGAAGTGCATCCGGTATGATTGTCGACGGGGAACGAGTCTGACAGTCTCGATCAGTACGAGCAGATCTTGAGATGGATCCTAGATGATCCAAAGCGACGTTGAAGGAAGTGTCGAGCGCGAGGCACAGTGAGCCTGGACTGGAACTGCGAAGGTTCGGCAAGTGGAAGCGCGTCTAGAAGCGTACCATGGTGAAGTCCTTGATAACTGTTCCAGGTGAGAAGTCTCTGGAGAGGACGGCGGTTCCTCCGTAGGTCGAAGGCATCTTGTAGAATCGAAGCGTGGTGCAAGGCTTGTCGATGGCCTGGCCGAGTGAGTTGCTCAAGAGAGATTCAGTCATGAGGGCGTCTCCGTCGTTATGGCTGAACGGATTGTTCACTCACTACGGCCAGAACACCGCCCAGCAGATCGTAGAGTGAGCCACTGTTGCCCTTGTCGCATGTGACGGCCTGACGTCGGTTCCATTTGAGACTCCGCCAGCGTTGGTCCCTCTGAGTCAAGAGATTAAGCTTCTCGCTTGTGGGTAGATTGCAGTCATCGACATCAACCTGGAGAGTATGGTCGAGGGCGACGCGATATTGAAGGTTGGAAGAAGATCGGTAGAGATCAAGGAGGAGTTTGGAGACGCGGGTGATGGTGAGAATGGATGATGGTGGGAGCAGGAGGAGGATCTTGAGGATAATCTCTGAAGGGAGATCGAGCAGTTGGACCTGACTGGGCATTGGTGTGGTTTGGTGTGTCCGTTGAGAGGTTGTTGGGTCGGAGAAGTCGTCGAGATTTCGTTTCGTTTCTCCCGAAGACCTCCTGTCCACTACTTCTCAACCCTAGACATGATTGACTTGCTGCTTCGTAAGCTCGCTCTCGTTCCTCTCCTCATATCATCACAAACAACTGAATCCAACAATTATCCCTAGTTCAAAAGGACAAGGGAGGTGACCCTGAGATCGTCCGAGAGTCTCAGCGACGACGAGGAGCCAGTGTCGAGCTCGTTGACGATGTCCTTAACAGGTACACCGCCTGGACAAAGCGTCGGTCATTCTACCATCTATAGTCTTACATATATCTACTCGACTCATACCGATCCTCGGCATACCCTTGCTTCCCGACCTGTCTTGTCTCGCTCAAGTCGACTTCGAGGCTGCCCAGAAGGCCAAAGAGATCAACGCTCTTCAGAAGGAGATCACTAACAAGAAAAAGGTTTGTTGGTCCTTCCACCCGCTCCTCTTGCCGTCCGTCAGCTCGCACTCTCACACAACACTAAACATAAACTCGTTGACCCGCTCGCGTTTTCGGCTTGCTCTTTCACCCGGCAATCTCGAACCTAGGCCAAGGAGAGCGCCGATGAGCTTGTTGCTTCCAAGCTGGCTATGGACAAGCAACTCGTCGAGATGAGGGAAGTCGCTGCCGAGGCTGAGCGAAAGATGAAGTCTCTTTGCGGAACGATTGGAAACATCGTCGCTGATGGTTGCCCAATCAGTCAGACTGAGGTTCGTCCTGCTCTTGGTCGGGCGTGAGTCTTGTGTCCGTATAGCCCATAGTCAAGCTGATACGGACACGTCGAAACGATAGGACGACAACGCTCTCATCCGAACCTGGCACCCAGACGGACCTGACGCTCAGCCCACTGCCCGGACCGACATCATTGCTCACCACGAGGTCATGCACCGACTCGACTTCTTCGATCTCGAGAGAGGTATGCGTGTCTAGCCATCTTGCGTCGCGATAGGCGATAGTCATACTCAACCATCACTCACGCCGATCCTTCTCCCTTGCCCTTCACATTATCGGCACTTGCCGACAACAGGAGCCAAAATCTCTGGACACCGAGGATTCTTCCTCACTGGGGACGGTGTCGATCTCAACCAGGCTATGATCAACTACGGGCTTGACTACCTCAAGGGTCGAGGGTTCAAGAAAGTCCAGACCCCCTTCTTGATGAAGAGGGAAACCATGGCTAAGACCGCTCAGCTGTGAGTCGAAAGCTGAAAGAGTGTTTCCTGCTAGCTCTTTGATCACTGACCAGTACCCACGAGAAAACAGGGAGCAGTTCGACGAGGAACTCTACAAGGTGTGTCCTGGTCTGCAATTCACCTGCAACGCAATCTGAGCTGATCTCATGTGGTCGATCAGGTCCAAGATGGAGAGGAGGAGAAGTACCTCATTGCTACATCTGAGCAACCTTTGTCAGGAATGCACATGAACGAGTGGTTCGAGGACCCAAAGAACGACCTGCCTCTCAAGTATGTAGCTCGACTATATCGTAGCCTCTGGCTCAATTACTGACGTGACAGGATTCTTACACAGGTATGCTGGTTACTCCACTTGTTTCCGAAAGGAGGCTGGTTCCGCTGGTCGAGATGTTTGGGGAATTTTCCGAGTCCACCAGTTCGAGAAGATCGAGCAGGTTGGCCCATCTTCCTATCCGTCTTGCGCCCAGGGGAAAAATCAGCTGATCTGATTCGATTCGTCATCTTAGTTCTGCATCACTGAGCCAGAGAAGTCGATGGAGATGTTCGAGACGATGGCTGCTAACTCGGAGGGCTTTTACCAATCTCTTGGTCTGCCGTACCGAGTCGTATCGATTGTTTCGGGTGCCCTCAACAACGCTGCTGCTATCAAGTACGACGTCGAGGCTTGGTTCCCTTACCAGGCTGCCTACAAGGAGCTCCAGTCGATCTCCAACTGCAGTTCGTACAGGTTTCTTCCGATGCTTCGCCGATTGAAAGACGATCCTGACCATATACCGAATCGCATTCTTTGCTGTACCAGCTGACTACCGTACGTGAAGCATCTAGATATTTGAGTTCTGCCTGCTGCGCCAGGAGTCGCCTCGCTAAGGTATCGCCCTGACTCCCTCTTCGATCGTGTCTGATTTCTGCCTTCTCCTGTTCTTCCCACCACAGAGTCAAGGTCACTCGAGGTCCGATGCGGCCTCAAGCAGCGAGGAGAGACCAAGAAGACCTACGTCCACATGCTCAATGGAACCCTCTGCGCCACAGAGCGAGCGCTTTGTACGTCCTGGTCCCACCTCGATTGTCCTCTTGGCCAAGCCTTGGTTGAGAGTGAAACTCACGTCCTTTCTTGCCGCCCGCTCTACAGGCTGTTTGGTTGAAAACTACCAGACCCCTGATGTGAGTTTGGGCTCGTGCCTCGGATTAATACGCCTCGAAGTTAAAATCACCAAGTCACAGTTAGAGCTGACCACGAGCTCTCCTGTCGTATCCTTAGGGTGTCAACATTCCCGAGGTCCTCCAGCCTTACATGCAGGGTCGAACTTTCCTTCCTTGGCTCAAGCCCCTTCCCAAGGACTCGACGAGCAACAAGAAGAAGCAGGCTTGAGGATGGATGGGTTGAGGGAGTTATTGGAATCGATGAAGATGTTTTTTATCTCGATGACCGGGATTGAAGCTGGTATTTTGTCTGCATCTGTTGAACGACTAAGATGAGAAGATCTAAGTAGCTCTGCACTCGGCTGAAAAAGAAATAAAAAGAAGGAGGTATTGTTCCTCGACACGTCAACAACAAGCCTCTTCTCTCCCCCTTCCCTCCTTCGCCGTCATCCTTTTGCCCTCCTCATCCCCGCCATCCTCCAACACCCAAGCCCCACTCATTCCTCTCTTCCATCCCTCTCCGCCTTCTCCAACTCATCAATCACACCTCGACGGTAGCCCACACTCTTTCAATTCTCGAAATCACGAAACAATTGAATCACCCTGTCCTCAGTTCGCGTCCTTCTGCTTCCTCACACTCCCCACGACATGCCGGCCTCTAGTCGACGGCAGACCACCAAGCGACTCCCTCTTTCCTCTCAGCTCTCCTTCCACAATCAGCCTTCCAGCTCCAGCAGCCAGCCAAAGTTGACCTCTGCTTCCTCATCCTCGACCGGGTCGAAGCGCCCATCATCCTCGACATCCTCTCCTACCAAGAAGCGTGTCGTCCGCTCTGTAAAGTCAAATCCTCATCTTCGACCGTCTCACTTGACGCCACCTCCTCCTCCTCTTCCGAACTCACCCACCTACCCGATCACCAACGAGAGTGCGCCCGACGGAACTCCGGTCGTTGAGAAACTCCTCGCACCCCCAAAAGTTGTCTTTGCGCCTGAGATCTTTGTCCACCGACATGCTCGAGAGTTCCCACATCTTCACGATGCTTCATCTGCTCAGCCTGTTCCACGGAGAACGTCGCCAGCGGCATCGATCGAGTCGCAATCAGCTCTTACTCTTCCTGTGGGTCAATCGATTCCGCTCTCGCCCCCGATGTCGCCTCTCGAACCTCAGGCACAACAGCACAAAAACCAGTTGGCATATATGCCAGTGCCTCAGATTCAAGCACCGACCAAGAGAAGGGAACCTAGGCCACTCTCCCTGGTCGCTGCTCAGCCAGGAGGAGGATTGTTTGGATTGGGCGTACCGCTACCTAGCGAGCTTGGGACGATTCGTCAGGAGGAACTTATCTCGGAGGACTCAGCTGGACGTGAAACTCGGGTCGAGGAAAAGGACGCTGATCAGAGTCGAGAGTCAAGCGAGATGTCCTCAGAGTGCAACCTTAGTTTCACTTGGGAGCAGTCGATACCCAGGATCCGCGCTCTTCCTCCCGCACAGATTCATTCCGAGGTGATCCCGACGGTTAAGGAGTCCGCCCCACAACCAGGGCAACTCGACCATCAGTATCAACAATATCACGTCACTTTCAAGGATCTCCCTGACCAGGAGAGCCCCCCGCACGCGCTTCACGACCGAACCATCTACCGAAAGTCTTCTTTTGCTCCTTCACAAGCCATCTCACCCGAAATGTCGACTATACCGTCTTCACTTACAGTCTCACTCCCTCCGACGCCCGTCACCCCCGCACTCTCCTTCTTTTCGTCGTCAACTTCTTCCACCAGCCAGTTTGCTTCGCCAGACGTTGCACCTCTCCCTTCCTTCAACACCAACGCTCACTACACCCGATCAGCTCATACCCGAGGTCCTTCTATCACTTACCGTCATACTCCTTCGCCTTCCTACGACCCTGATTCTCTACCAGAGGAACACCAATCCCCTCCGTCTAACGTGCAGCCGCTCCCTGGTCTCCCCTGCTCTGCCTCAGATGCTTCCATGGCCTCTTCAGAGGCATGTCGCGAGGCCTGGATCCGAACTTCACCGAATCCAGAGAAGGATCTGTTTTGGAGGCCACCAAGCGGAATAGATCAACTTCCGGAGGTTCAAGAGCCGAGCTGGAGGTCGACCATGAGTGGCGCAGAGGAGCTTAACAGACTCGAAGTAGAAGCGGCGGCAGGGCTCTTAACCAAAAGTAGGAGCGAAGGAAAACTGATGACAGGGACTACAGGGCTCGGGAGCGGAGTCAGAGACATCTATTTGAGGGAGGGGCCACTTGAAGGCAGTCTGTCTCACGTGAGTGAATGCACACCAGATCAAACGCGATCAAAGAAACTGACCATTCCACGCCCAACGTCTGTTACGTCCTGTTCTCAAGCCTACTCCGGGTCCTCGAACCAACACGCCAGATCCGAGCCTTGGCTTCGTCCACAACCCGACTCCTCCCGTCTATCTCAACGGTTCCGGCTCGACTTCTTCCCTCGTTCCCCCCACTTCCGGCGCCTCTCGCTCGAGTTGGTCGAACTGGTTCGGTGCATCGACCGCTCGTCGATCTCGTCGCGCATCAGAACAACATCATACCTCGATTGACGCGACCCAAATGGAGGATGGCAACGCTCGGAATGCCCTCCCTCGATCTAGATACGACAACAACCGGACCGACTTTCGACCTGATTGGATGAAGAGGAATGGTAGTCTTCCTCTTCCGACCACGCCAATGTCGTATGAATCCTCGGGTTCGGGTTCGTCCTTTGGAAATGCGCCAGGAGAGATCTGGGCACCTTCGCCTTCTGGTCTCGGATTCGATTGGCCAAACTCAGCTGTCTCGTCCTTGTCGGAAGACGTTGGCCCCGTGTCGCCAGCTCAGATGCGAAGGCAGCCGCCGTCGACGTCGAGCGAAACAGTCACTTTCCCTCCGACCGCTCATACGATGCGTCGTTCGTCGACTCAAGACGCATACTCCCAGACCGTCATTCTTCCGTCTCGACCAAACAGCGTCAAGGGACTCAAACCCCTCCTTCTCTCCGCTCCACCTCAACTCAGGAAGACACTTCGAACGGCCGTCATGCCGACGATTAACGGTTCACCTTCCAAGCGTGCGATGGAGGAAGGTCACTCTGGTGGTGGCTTCGAGGACGACATTGACGAGTACTACACTCGGCCCTTCTCTCAAATCGATCCTCCAATCACAAGCGTCAACATCGCCGTTCACCCGCCTACCCCGATGCGCTATCCGTCGCCATTGTCCCCAGTCCAGTCAAAGACAACCGATATGCCATCCCATCAACGAACCTATTCATCCGCTTTCTCACCTTCAAACTCACTCACATCTCTTCGCCTCGCGCCTCCCTCCGTCTCCTCTTATACCCCATCTCCTTCGACTCATCTTCGATCTCGTTCGTCGACGATCGCTGTCCAGGCACCTCTCAGCACCGATCCTCTCTCGACGACCAATGGTTCATCAGGTCCCTCATTTGCTCTAGCGACCCGACCTTCGTCAAGGCTTTCAATCTACTCGATTGTCGAGAAAGCCGTAGGAGCTCCCATGAGTTGGATGGATGAGGTTCTGCCGGCTCAGGTCATCTTCTTTTTGGGTTTTTGCACTGGCCCTTGGACGTGGATTCTGGTTTGTGCCTCTTTTCTGCCTTAAACTTATGATGCATCTTAAATGGATCGTCGCAGTCGTATTAATCCCTCTCCCTTTTCCCTACACCCCCTTCCTCTCCATAACAGGGCGGTTGGGGTCTCTCATCCGAAGGATTTCTCATCCTCAGCAGCATGCAAGGTGGACGACCACCACCTCCTCCTCATCGTTCGGCACTCGATTCCACCGGCCAGCGATCGTCCAAGTGGGCATCGGGTCGTCGTCGTCAGGGGACACGTCCACTCTCTTGGGGAGGTTGGAGAAATTCAATAGCTCCCAACCAACATCGAGACAGCATAAGCTCGACCACTCACGCCAAGACGAGAAGAAAGACTTGGATCCTCCCGGCTCTCAGAAGGGACTGTCCGAATCGATGGGTTTGGAGATGCAGAGTTGCAGCTGTGAGTCTGACACACCTTGCTTCTTCTTCTCGGTCCTGCCCTACTTTCTCTCTTGTTGCTTTTTGTTCACTCATTCACTCCTCTCCCCTGTCGTCCCCTCTGCCAAAAGATCATATCTGGCCTCGTAGTCATTCCAGGCCTCATCCTCGCCGTCATCTTCTCAGTCCTTTGAACTCGAATACCCTCCTCTCTTTCCAGCTCTCTTGGCCTTCACCATCATCATCATCACCATCATCATCGACCCTATCAACATATAGCATATCTGTATACCGCCTGATCACAGCAATCATCTTTATATCTCTATACCCTACTTGTCATTCTTTTGCATCTTCACGATTCGCTTTCTCCCTCACGAACCTCTTGAACGGGATCATTCCCCTTCCGGAAGAATTCATTCGTCACCTCCTTCCTCTTCCTCTCACTCTCGGTCCATCATATTTATCGTTTTGTCATCTCATCGCTATCATTATCAACGTCAACCGTCACTCATCACAACAACAACAGCAACAACAACAACAACAACAACAACAACACTTGTCGACCGATCCTTCTGATTCCCCTCGTTCCTTTGCTCGATCGATCCTCGATTCTCAACCACACTCTTTCATGGACAAAGTCTCTCCTAGCTACGATCATTACTACCCATGATGTTGATGAAACAAAAATTTCATTCCGAACGAATCTGCTATTCGCTTCTCCCTGTCCTTTCCCAAATTTCAGGTTGCTGATTACGTTGCCCCCTCTTCCTCCTTCTCCGACCTCTCACTACGTCCGACCGCAGCTAGAAGAGGAAGAAGCCCAGGAAGCAGTTAAGAGCGACTGTGAAACCAAGCAAGACAGCCATAACATCCATTCCACGAGCTAAAACAAACACACACACACACAGCCTCCCCTTTCTTGCCTCCTCTTTTTAAAAGAAAAAAAAAAGAAAAAGAAAAAAAAAAATCAAAGGATCAAAAAACAACCATTTTTCAAAGCCCTCGCTCTCAAATTCGTCCTTGCTCTTGATCCAATCACGCCTGGACCTCCGATCCAGACTTGACCTTGAGCGTCTTCACCTCTCGATTCGACTGATTCCTCGTCGATTTCTTTCAGGATCACTTCAATGTTACTCGAAGGTGGACCAGAGTGGATTTTCCAATCATCGGACGAAGTGGAGGGGGAGAGAGGATCGACGTCGTGGTGGTGGTGGTGGTGGTGGGGAGAGTAATCTGATGGCATGATACTATTGATGGGTCGAAGATGAATTTCTGATGATCTTTTGGATGATAAAGGCGTGAAGTTGAATTCCTTCTTGATCGGTTGTCGTTGATCGAACTCATCACCTCCCGATGACGAAGGGATGTTGCTGCCGTTGGTGAAGGTAGTAGGGATTTGTTGAAAGTCGTAAAAGTGAGAGACGAAGATGGGTGAAGTCGATTGGGGAGTAGAGGTGATTCTTGTGATTGGGGTTGAGAGATGAATGAGGGATGAGATGTAAAGGGATGAGAGGGGAAGGTCTTTTTTTTCGTTTGTCCAGGAACGAGGAAGAAGACAAGAAGGTGTCAGTTTCATGGGAGTCAAGTTGCTTCTCGAACCAGTTCACTTCTTAAATTAAAAGAAAAGAAAAGATGGGAACTCGATCTGTTCTTTATGTGTGCAAAACTTACCGCCAACAATCCCAACCCATCTCAGCGTCTTTGCTAACCCACCCGCAGCTTCCTTTGCCTCTCTGATACCCCTCCAGCACAACTTCTCCCAAATACCTTCCCTCGACAAGAACCCCTCAAACAGATCAGCGAGCTTATGTCGTTTGGCGAGGGAATAGAACATATTGGTAGTGGAGAAGATTGAAGTGAACGAGACTTGGGATTCTAGAGATTTCGTCAGGGCTGAGAGATGGGGTGTGGTTAGAAGAAGGAGAGTTGGCGGAGGAAGAGAGGACGAAGCAACGAGGGAGGTGAGTTCGGTTAGAGGAGATGAGGATGGGTCTAAAGCTGATTGCGCATGAGTTTTTTTTTGGTTATTGTTGCCAAAGATCAGTCATTTTGAGGGACCAGGTGTGAGAATCGAGAAGGAAGAGGGAAGCTCACTGGGTTCGATGTCTTCTGAATGAGCTCCCCAACCATGGACAGGTCCATACGTCCTAAAACCCGCACCTAAACGGTCGCCACAATCGAAAAACATGAGCGTCTTTCAACTTTTGGTCTTCAGTCAGACGCGATGCTCACCACCCCAAACGGCACCAAGAGCCAATGCAAGCCCCATTGGTTCACTTAGGGGAATACAACTTGCAATGACATCCTTTGTGGCAGCTGAGGGACGCTTGTGAGCGGGGAACATGGAGAGGAGAGCTGAGATACCGGCAGTTAGGGTTCGGTGGGAGACTTGGGATTGGGTAGGTTTCTTGGAAAAGAGATGAGAAGGAATAAGGGAGATTCAAGCATCCCAACGGTGTACGAGAATTAGCCGGAATGAAGGCAAAGAAAGCGAACGATGCGGGAAGTGAGAAATCACCTCGCCTTCGCCTGCAGACCAGATGATGGTCTCGAGGTCGGTCTCCTTGACAGCTACGTCGTTTCTCTCTGAGCTCTCATCATGGGAGTCTCGGATTCCATCACCTACCCTCTCGAGATCTCGGATTCCAATGACCCGCAGACCTCGTTCCCCTGCCGCGCCTGCGAGCTGTACGATACCCTCAATCTCGTTTTCAGTCCCGACGACGACGAGGATGGGTTGAAGATTAGATTCTCGAGGATCATCGTCGATGAGTTGCTCGAGGACTGGTCGGAGAAAGGAGGCAGGGAGGACGATGATGCTAGGTGGGGAAACAAGGTCGAGGATGTGTGAGAGAAGAGTTGGCGTCTTGAGGACGTGAAGGGGAGCAAAGGTTGAAGTCTGAGAGAGTGCGATGTGCAACAGGATAGTGTCTGATGAATTTTGGTTGGTCATCAGCAGGGAATGCGGCGACCGAGGAGAGTTGATGGCACAGCAGAAGGAAAGAGACGGACCGAAGCTGTCGGGTAGCAAGTTGAGCACGCCCTTACCCCCATGAGACGATGCAAAGAGAGATTCGAGACCCTTGCTGATGTTTTTGGCACGAAGTTGAAGAAGTTCGTTTGAGATCTATGGCATAGCGGAACAAGCCGAGAGCGGGAAGTGGACGAGATGAGCTGAAACGCTGAAGTGGGATTGAGGAGTCGTCGGGCTTACTTGAACACCGTAGATGAATCTTGAAGGACAAGGCATGTTGGAGATGGTTGCGATGGTCTTGAGCGAGTTGCTAGGTCGTAGAGAAAGCTGAGCAAAGGGGAAAGGACATGAGCTCTATTCGATCGAGTCACTGTTGTCGGATTCGATTGAACTGACTGGCGAGCCCTGACCAGTGCCCCAAGCTCTGTAGATGGCGCTACTGTTCTTGTCTCTAGTAGAGGAGAGATCTGACTGCTTGCCGAGGAGAAGGGGGTGAACTTTGGGCTGGGGGGTGTTGAAGTAACGGATATAGATGTAGAGACATAACGCAGTGGATAGGATGAGGAGGGAGAGGTCAGAGAGCAGGGGAGGAGGAGATGGTGGTAGGAGAGGATCCATGGCTGTCGTCGTCATGTCGATGGGTCGAGGTGTAGGGACTCGTGTTTGGCGAAATCGTCGCCCCTGTTGTCCGGCGTACCTTGGACCATCACCAGCCCGGGCACCCCATCACCGGTCGTTACCCTATGTCTAATCAGCACAGTCCAACCACAGTCAACCGAGAATCTTTGCCCCACACGCTCGCCACCCTGACCTTAAACCAGCTCGGCCCCCTTATCGACAACCTCCTATCGGCCCCAATCATCCAACCCGATCCACTGAGCCCTTCACTACATCTCAACCATGCTTTCAAGACATCCTTTGACCTTAAGCTCGTCTCGCTCGACCCGAACCAATGCGACAGCTTCTTCACCTTCGGTCCATCCCGACCAGGCCGAATCGCTCAGTGGCTCGAGACCCTTCTTGCCTCACTCACCTCGTCCGATCATGCCAATGACCTCGCGAGACTCGAGATGCTGACAGGTCTTCTTCAGGGGATCAAGGGGGCAGAGAGGGAGCTCGGGAGATTCCAGGTCGCGAAGCAGATTGAAATTGAGGTTCTCGTCCTGCTCGACCAGGAGTTCCTCAAGATATCTAGGGACTTAGATAGAGGAAAAGGGAGAGAGAGGAGATCTAATGGTTAGCCTCACACTCTCAATACTCTTCCCAGATGATAGATCGAGACGAAGGCTGATCGTCGGGTGGTTCGGCTTCTTCAGTTCCCGGTCTGCCTTCCATCTTTCCACTCGCTTCGATCATCTTGCCTTTGGTTCCTATCAGTTCTGTAGCTTCACTCAGCTTAAATGTCAGAACATTATTCGCTCCATCTACTTCTCTCTGCCCTTCATATCGCTCACGCTAGTTCCGCGTCGACACTTCAGATCATCGCCTCATCTTGTCTCGAGTACGCCTCTCGAGATGCATCCAAGTCGACGCTCGAGTCTCTTGGGTTGACCATGGTACGCATCGTTGAAGGATCATCTCTTCCTCAAGCTCGACCAATCGATCGTCGACGTATCCTTTCGGCAGCATGCTGTAGTTTGGCAGACAATCTCTCCCCTTCATCGGGTACGTAACGAACATGGATTGACTAAACATAACGCTGAAGCTTACCCTTTTCAATTCTTTATCAGACTATATCAAATCCTTCGCGCTACCTCTCGCATATGTCATCTCGCAAAACCTCATCATCCATCCTCTCTCATCATCCTCTCTGCCTGCTTTATCCTGCCGTCAACCGGTACCTCCACCCTGCACCAACCTTGAGATATCTAGCTCCCTCATTCTCACCCTTTTCTACCTTTCATCCGAGACGGACGCTCTGGGGGGACTCGAGGGCGAAGGAAATTACGGAAAGACCTGGTGGGGTCTCGTTGACATCCTGACGGCCGCAGACGATCGCGAACACAGAGCCGAATGGAAGGCTTTGTTAGAAAGGATTAGATCTCTGTTGGATGACGAGAGGCTCTCAAGTGAGGTTTCTGTCCGGGACGTCCATATTCAACTGCGTCAAGGTGCTGATGAGTGCGATCGACCCCACACAGTCGCAAAACACAACTACTTCCTGCTACTTGCGGAGCAGATCATTCCTCTTTTGAGGCGGGACGAAGAAGATATCATTGATTCCGTTGTGCTTCCGATTTGCGAGAGGTGAGTTCGTTACTCTCTCTTGCCATCTTAACGCTCGCCTTTGAGATCTCTATGGCTAAAAGTTTGGATCCCCAAACAAAAAAACCTCTTCACAGATACCTCGAAGACGACTCGAATAGACAGCTCTTCGAATCGTCACATTCCACTATGCTAGCTATTCTTTCTCCTATCCCTTCAGCGAGAAGAAAGCGCTTGTTGTCACCCGATGCAGGCAGGTCAGCATTGAAGGAAAGGCTGATTCTGTCATACTCTGATTGTCTTATCAGGGTAAGTTGTTCGAAAATCGTCCTAGCCTGTTCTGCTTGTTTTTGTTCTTTATTGTTTTTCCCGTTCGAACGAAGAAGAAATAGAAAAGAGATTCACCTTGTCTTTTTTTTTTTTACCTGGCTTTCTTTCCTCTTGTAGAACGCAGCATCCGATCAACTCTCTCTCCCTCAACTTCGGCACGCGTTTCGAACGATCGTTTCGTTCTCGTCAGAAAGCCTTCCGACACCAACGACCGAGATCATTCTCTACAAACTGACTTCAAATTTTGCACCCGATCCAACATTCCCTCTCTCGACGTACCATGAGAATCTCGTCCAGATTCACGTCTCTCTTCTCTCGAGGATCCCTCGGACGATGCTACCTCTGTATTTGTGGCGGGTGGAGAAGTCGGTGTTGAGTCTGTCGTCGGCGGGGACGTTGTTTCGTCAAAGGATGGTGGAAGAAATCTTGTCAGGGATTGGCGATGTTGGGGATGAAGGCAAGGCGATCGTTGTGGAATGGTGGCTCGAATTGGTGGACTCGATTCGACGGGACGGTCGGGGTGCAAAGTTGTGATTTGATTGAACATGGTCGTTATTTCGATGATTTATCTGAGGATGACGGTGCCCCTTTAGTTGGACGTGTTGTTTTGAGTCAACGTTTCAAGTTGGGCTGGAATCCTCCCTCTCCTCCCCCTCCGTCCCTTGTTCCTTCTCGATCCCTCTTCCTTCCCCGATCCACTCACAACCCCAAGTGAGTTCTCATTCACCCCTCAACTCTTCATCTCCACAAAACCTAACATTCTTGAGACACATTACCCAACAGGCTCCATTCTTTGGTTGATCCAAAGCTCCCAATCCCACCCAAGCCCTCCTTCCCAAGCACACGCCCTCCCCCCCTCCTCTTCACCCAGAAAATGCACATGCTTAGCAGCACCCTCCTCCTTCTTCTTCCCTTCCTCACTCTCGTCAACGGGAAGCACGGCTTCAAGTCCCCCTCCTCCTCGAAACATCTCAACCAGAAACGATACGGTCTAAGCGTTCAGATGGATACCGTCCTCCCTCCTCTCGAACCTCGAATCCTCATCCCATACAGCACCAACGAGCAACAAGACCTCTCCGAGAGGGATGCATTCGTGCCGGAGGAGAAGAGGAGGATGATCAAGAAGAGGTCTTCGAAATGCAGAGGGCTATCATCATCATCATCATCACCGTCGACTGCTGGTCAATCGTCTTCATCCGCCGCACCTGTCGCTTCCTCGTCTCCCTCTCCTTCTTCTTCTTCTTCTGGTACCTACACTTCTGGTTGGACCTCCGCTTCAACCAACAACGGTCTTTCTCTCGCTGTGACCCCACTCCAACATATCTCCCTCGCGGAAGCCGTAAAGGCTACAAAGGGAAAGACCCCTTCCTTCTCCAACGCTCCAGATGGAACTTGGTCCCTCGCTGCGACTTACAAGGCGAACGCCGTTGGATCTAAGGCTGGATGGTCGTACTACGCCAACGGTCCCGTCGATCTCTCCGGCGCAAAAGAAGTCGAACTCAGTTACTCTGTTTACTTTGACAACGATTTCTCCTGGGTTAACGGAGGTAAACTTCCAGGGTTGTATGGTGGATTGCCTGGCGTTACAGGATGCTCTGGAGGTGATCAAGAGTCTAGGGATATATGTTCGTCTTGGTCTCTTTCCTTTCTTTTGCCCCCCTCTGTTCTCTTCCGTTTCGTGATCAACTTTCGGGTCTAGGGTGCTGATGAAACTGAACAACTTAACTTCCATCACCTTTGTCCCTGTAGGTTTCTCGACTCGACTCATGTGGCGGAAAGGAGGTCAGGGCGAGGTTTGTTTCGATCTATTTCGTCCGAGATTGATACCTTCCTTTCGTGTCTGAACGATCACGTTCCTCTTGCATACCCCCTTCACTTGATCTATCTTCGATCTGCACCAGCTCTACACTTATCTACCCCTCAATGACGATAACGTCAAGGCTTGTCAAGCATCTGGAGCCGTACGTCCCAAACCTACTTCGTTTCCTTGATCTGTCATTCCAATAAGGTGTGCGTTCGATGGCTCACTTGACCATGAACCCTCTTTCCTCTCCTTACCTCGATCCATCTTTCATACATACAAAACCTGCTAGGGCTCTGTATGCGACAATGAAACTTACGGTCTCTCGTTCGGTCGAGGTCAATTTCAATGGAAGCGCAACGCTTGGGTCAACGTCAAGGAACGAGTTAGACTCAACGACGTTGGTCAAAAGAATGGTTAGTTTGCTCATCTCTCCCTCCTCCCTCCCCCTTCCTCTCTTCAAGTCCGTCGTCGTCGTCGTCGATCATCGTCCCGAGAATTGATGATCATCCTGCGTTTTCTTTCTTCTTTCTTTCTGGGTTGTATGTCGGTACCCAGGTTACGTTTCTCTCACCATCGATGGTGTGCTGGCGCTTGAAGCAAAGAACCTCATCATTAGGACACGCGAGGATAGTGTCTTCTCCGGGTGAGAAAAAACTCACTTTTTTTTTCGATGCTAAAATCGGCTCCATTTTCATCTTCGTGATGGTTCGACGTGGGTGTTCAGATAAGTGGGACTAATTACTTTTTCCGATGACCTCTCCCTTCTTTCCCTGCGCATGGATACCCTTAACAGAATCATGATGAGCACCTTTTTCGGTGGTTCAAGCATCGAAACCTACGCTCCTTCATCAGAGCAACACTCTTGGTTCAACAACTTCCAAGTTGGCATCATTGCTTAAGAGGAAGGGAACATCATCAATGCATTTGACAATCCATCTCTTTCGTTCTTTGTTCTCCGTTTCACCTCTTCGACCACGCTTCCTCTTCTCTTCTTCTCGTCTACTTGCTTCAAACCGTCCTCCTTGCTTTCCTCTCAACATCAGAACCTCAAAAACCCTCAACTTCCCAAGCGCTGGCTGCACTCTGCCTTTTCTTTTCTTTTCTTTTCTTTTCTTTTCTTCTCCTTTCCTTTCGCCTTGTTCGTTTGGTAATATTGGGCGAAAACATCAAGCTTGTCTTTGTTCCCCATTTCTTCAACAAATGCCCCCCCCCCCCCCCCCCCCCCCCCCTTCCTTATTCTCACGACCATCCACCACCCCAACCATGACTTTCCTTTGTGCGTTTGATACGTCCCTGCTTTTGCATTTCCAGCACTTTCTCTCCTCTGCTTTGATAGCATGGACCTAGAGAAAGAAGGAAAGAAAGAAAGAAAGAGAGACAGAGTCCTGCGTTCGTATCCCTGACCTCTTACAACCGCCTCCACACTCGCGAAACAACACGATCAAAAGAGGGAAAGAACAGGAATCCTTTCTCCATTGTGGGATGCAGTATAATTCGTCATCATCGTTCGTCAAACAAAAAGAAAACAAAAAGAGGAATTCCAACACCTTCTCCTCCTCCCTCCCCCTTTTCTTTTACCCCTCGTCTTGTGATATTCTTCTTCCTTCCTGTCATCTTACTGAACAAGCTTGTTCTCCTTTCGTCTCTCATCTTTGAGACTCTTGAGCTGCTTGATCATCTCCTCGAGTGGGACGGTAGCGTCGGATCGTTGCTTTTGACCGACGTCATCTCGGTTTCGAACGTTGACGGATCGAGTGGTTTCTTCCTCTTCTCCGACGACTTCGTTTCGAAGTCGCGTGTGTGGAGGTGGGCAGGTGGGTCAGTTTTTTTTGTTGTTGAAGGGGGAAGGGGGGGGGGGGGGGGGGGGGGGGGGGGGGGGGGGGGGGGGGGGGGGGGGGGGGAAGCATCGAGTGAGTCGAATCGTTTAAGAAAAAGAACCGACGGAAAAGAAAGAAAAAAAAAAAAACTTACCAAAGATGAAGTTCCACTGAGCGATTTCTGCGTTTCGAATCTTCTTTGGGAGGGTCTCTCCAGAGTCATCGACTTCGGAGTAGAAGCCTTCCTTCCATAGCTTCTTGGAGACCTCTCGAGCGTAGTCGTACTTTTTGAGGAGCGATCGAGAGGAAGGATAGCGGAGGGAAGGAAGAGTAAGGAACAAAGCAAGAGAAAGGGGATGTTAAGTCTCTCCTCATTTCTTTGATCCCGGAATTTTCAAGGAGGAAAGACAACTGCAATTGGTTGTTTTCCTCTTGTTCGTCTTTTGTTGTACGTACGTATTTCTGACCGATAGGGATGACTTGGATCTGTCGAGGGGACATCCAGAAGGGCCTTGTTGCGATGGGACGGAGTTTGAATAGGGAAAGTGAAAGGAAAAAAGAAAGATGATGAGTGAATGATATGGGCGAGGCATTGTGCAGATGACTACGTCAAAGGCCTGGCGCCAGAGAAACGAAGAAGTTATTTCGACTCACCACTTGCCAGACAAGTGCTCGGTCAAGTTGGCGATGAATCGTTCGAGCGAACCCAGCATAG
The DNA here is from genome assembly GCA_039545415.1 of Udeniomyces megalosporus. Taxonomy (NCBI): domain Eukaryota; kingdom Fungi; phylum Basidiomycota; class Tremellomycetes; order Cystofilobasidiales; family Mrakiaceae; genus Udeniomyces; species Udeniomyces megalosporus. Next base: position 483,619 of record BCKM01000002.1, on the reverse strand, counting down.
CTCGGTGGATCTTGAGGAAAGAGGAACAGTGAGAGGCAAAATCACTTTCGGCTTACCCGTATAGACAAAGGAAAACAACAACAACGACGACGTTTAGAATATACGAGGATAGACATACCATGACAGGTCGATCGACTTGACCAGATGATTTGTCTGGTCCAGCGTAGGTGAGCTTGAACTTTTCAGGGAGCTGGAAGTCGAGCTGGAGAGTAGCGACTTGGTGCTCTCGCCCGAGAGCGTCAGTGACGTTGATGTCAATCTTGGGCCCGTAGAACTATTCCGGACAGAGGCGGTACAAGTTGAAACATGACGAGCTGAGGATTAGCCAAAAGTCTTCGAAAGTAGACGATAGATACGACCTCTCTCGAGACACCCAGACTCACAGCAGCGTCTTCTGGGAAGATCTTCCATTTTCCAGCCTGGAATTTGTTGAGCACATCCTCGAGTGTCTTTTCGGCCTTGTTCCAGACATCGAGATCGCCCATGAACTTCTTCGGGTTTCGAGTCGATAGACCAAACTTGAGGTCCATACCGAACTTGCCGTAGACTTTATCGAGGAAGTCAAAGAGGTTCTCCATCTCGGATCCAATCTGTTGGTGAGTGATATGGAGAGAGCGAAAGATGAAGAATACGAGACGGGCAAGGGGGGGGGGGGGGGGGAGCGCAGACACTCAGCGATTCGACCTCTAGTTGGCGGTTCACCATCTGGATCAAGATAGTCTGCGACAAGGGAGAAAGATACTCACCTGACTGGGCATACAGAAGATGTGCGAGTCATCCTGAACGAACCTCCTCACTCGACTGAGGCCACCCAAACTTCCACTAGCCTCATTCCTGTGAAGGACACCGAATTCGGCGAGTCGGAGAGGGAGCTCCTTGAAGCTTCGAGCACGCGAGTCGAAAATCAGGCAGTGACCAGGACAGTTCATCGGCTTGAGAGCGAACTCATCCTTGTCGACGTTGAGGAGGAACATGTCGTCTTTGTAGTTGTCGTAGTGACCGGAAGTCTTCCAGAGATCAACGTTGAACATGTTGGGTGAGATGACTACAAAGAGAAGAAAAGGCGTTCATAAGAAGCGTGAAATCTTCAGGAACCACGCGTTGGATATAGTTGTGGCAATCTAGAGATGGATAGATACCTTCCGAGTAACCTCGATCGCGGTACTCCTCCTTGATGAACTCGACCAAGGCATTGTAGATTCTCATTCCATGGGGGAGGAAGAACGGCGATCCAGGCGAAAGGTCATGGAACATGAACAACTCTTGCTCCTAGTGTGCGAGTGAGGTAAAGAGGAGTGAGAACCCAAATGAATCACGCGCTTCCCCTGTCGGGCCAGAGACGAGACAAACCTTTCCGATCTTCCTATGATTCCTCTTCTCGGCCTCCTCAAGCCATTTCTTGTGCTCGGTCATCTGCTTGGAATCTGGGAACGAGACACCGTAGACTCGCTGAAGACTATCGTTGTTGGCATCACCAAGGAAGTAGGCTGACGACGACTTCATGACCGAGAAAGCCTTGATCTTGCCGGTGTGAGGGATGTGAGGACCGGCACAGAAATCAATGAGAGGACCTACGACGTGCAAAGACAAGAGGGGGTCAGCATGAGAACGATATGCGGGAAAAGATTGAACTCACCGCATCGGTAAACGGTCGAAGAGGTGCCATCAGGAACCTGCTCCCGAATGAAATGTGACTTGTACTTGTTGTACTGTGAAGACGAATGAGATAGCGTCAAAGAATTGCTTGTCAGTATTGCCTACGCTCATACATCAGTGCCAGATGGCTGGAGCGCTCACGGCAAACATCTCGAGCAAAGCCTCCTTGGGCATCTCGACTCTCTCAAAAGCCTGCTTCTCCTTGACGGCTCCCTTAACAATGGTTTCGAGGTTGGGCCAGTCGGAAGGAGCGACGACCCTTTCAAGCGAAGCAGGACGAGACGAGGATCCGGTCAGTCGATAGCAGACAGGGAGCTGCTCGATCTCGAAGCGACGACTCACCTTTCGTTGTCGACCTTCATGTCGTAGAAGAATCCGTTGTCGATTGGTGGACCGTGACCCAAGCAGCAGCCCTCAAGATGCCTCTCGCAGGCCTCACCGAGAACGTGGGCGCTCGAATGCCAGAAAACGGCCTTGGCCTCGCCACTAGGATGGTTAAAGTCCATAAGCTCAAGCGAGCAATCCTTCTCGAGAGGTCGGGTGAGATCCCAAAGGGTTCCATCGACCTTGGCAATGACGACCTTTTCAGAGAGCTGAGTCGAAATGGCTTGGGCAAGAGCGAAAGGTGTGGTCTCGTAGGAGGTTCCCTCCCGAGTCGATCCATCGGGCAAAGTGACGGTGATGGGAGTTCGAGGTTGCTCTGAGAAGGACACAACGTTGGCGGAAAGTGACAAGATAGGATGAGAAAGTCATGAGCAGGAGTAGCTCGACAAGGCAAGACTTGATGGGCTGAAGGGGAAGTCGACTGACGAGCGAGCTTATCGTTTTGGATCTTTTGCCACTTCTCGAACAGAGCGTGTCGAGGGGCGACGAATGAGTTGGGAGGGTTGAGCTGTGTGCGTAGAAAGGAGAGCAAGAGTTGAGTCAGAGTTCGTTTGCCGGACGGAGGTAGACGGTGCCGCGTTCGCCTCGCTGGTTCATGTTTCTTCCTTGGTTAATGGCACTCGTATTGTAGCGGCAAGCCAAACTGACCTCGATAGGAGCTCCACCGTTGGCCTGAGGCTTGACCTTCTTCTCCTTCTTCTCTCCCTGCTTCTTCTCATGCTGCTGAGCTTTTGGCGGCTGCTTGGAAAGAACCTCCTTGTCGACGGCGGTAGCAGGGACGAGAGGATCTGAGACGGTCTGCTCGGGGTGAGCGACGCCGGCAACGGCCGGTGCATCGGGGGCTGGTGGAAGGACAGTGTTGGAAGACATGGTACGGCGGAAGTCGGTCGTTCGGCTCGGGAGGAGAAAGTGTGTGAAGAACTGGTGGGGTTGTCTAGGTTGGAAGCGGAGTGGCTTCTTGGCTATTGACGATAAGGAGGCTGATGTGACTGCGATGGAACGAAGCAGCATGCAATGGTCGAGGGCAGGGGAGAAACTCGGGCTCAGTCCCAAATCTCCACGGGGTAGTATCCTCAGCTATCATCTAGACGTACATCATACCTCGACCCTCTTTCCCATACAACCCCACCTCAACGAGTACAGACTTCTACATCAGCACAAACCACATTGCCATACCGTATCATGTCTAGCGACGTCAGCCCAAATGAGCACGAAGTTCTTGCCATCATCGACAACATCAAACAAGAGCAGCCTGCACTCGGCTTGGCCAAGCTTAGGCTAGCTATCTTAGCGAAGAAGCCACGCTGGGTCCTCAGTGAGAACGTACGCATCTTGTCAAGCTCGTCATGCCGACCCAGTTCTCGCCCAAGGCTTCTTCTTCACCCCTACTCTTGTGTCTCCCTTACCAATTGGCTCGCCATGATTTTACTTGAACATATTCCTCATCTTCCCACTAAACTTTGCTCTCGGTCCCGCCGTTCAGAGACTCAAATCTATCCGCAACAAACCCAATCCTGAGGCAGACGGTCCATCCACTCAAGCCTCCAGCAACACTGCTTTACCTCCTCTCAAACTTGCCCCCCTCAAGCCCGAGGAGAGAAAGAAGGCGCTCGAGGAGCGCATGGAGCATGTACCGTCGTCTTGTCACGAGCAGATTCGGATGCATCTAGAGGCGATGCAGGAGGGCGTGCAGAGAGGCTCAGGATGGTATGCTTTGCTGAGGGACAACGAGACCGAGTATGAACTCGAGAACGTCGAATGGGTCGGTGTCGGCGAGGATAAAGGATCCATTCGAATGATCGGTACGTTCAATGGGCGTCTTCCCAAATCCAACTTGACTCTTCAACGTTCATTCCTTTCCTCCTACAGAGAAAGCCAAGCTTGACTCCATCATGGGCAAGGAGCTCGGCGTCTACGTTCTATTCACCTATCTCAATGCGCAGAGGGCCGGCGGTCCATGTCGAACCCAAATCTCTGAACGCCGTCTGGCTAGACAGTTAGAAGACGAGTACGTCCAGCTATTCTCTCCCTCTGTATTCAGTTGTTCACGTGTATCGGTTCTCCTTGTCCTTCTGATTCGTACACAGGTACGGACTCGACCCTTGGGCTGTCAAGACAAGACTCGAGGCGGGGGACGCGACGCTTGCCAAAGAGACTCAGGATCTGCATCTGACGTACGCAGCCGGTAACCAAGCATTGATGAAGAAGATGAAACCATGATATTTTTCCCTCTGTTCGCGTTGAGCCTGGAATTGAGAGGAGAAATGCAAAAGAAAATGAGCTGAGCTCTTGTCGGCCGAGTTCCGAGGAAGGCATGCTCCCCCCCCCCCCCCCAMCCCCAACTCTCTTCCCTTCGACAAACAGCCTGGGACCCATAGATCTCGCCCGGGTCCTTAAGGCTTGCCTCACAGTCGCTACAGCTATATCGAATCAGCAACACCCGACCTGTTCGGCTAATCATTTTCCCGCTTCTTCTATCACCCAACCCTTCCGCCTACCTTTCCTTCCTCCTTCCTCCCATCGCGCTCCCTGCTTTCCGGTCGCATGGTCTGGTCTCTCATCTCTGATCTGGCCGCCAAGCAGACGCTCTCTCAGCTCGCCGGTTACGCGAGCATTGCCTGTTGGTTGGGAGCTCAGTTTCCTCAATGTCTTCAGAACTATCGACTCAAGAACTGCGACGGGCTGGCACTCCCGTTCCTCCTCAATTGGATGCTGGGTGAGCTTCAGTCACCATCCTATTGTGCTTCGGCTGACGATATCAAACGGGTTGTGATGTCAGATCACGGCGAGGGGTGAAGGATAAGTGGCGATCAAGCTGATCCCCTGCGCTCGTTCCTGACTGAATTGTTCAGGTGATTTGACCAACCTCATCGGCTGCATCTTGACAGACCAGCTCGAGTTCCAAAAGTACCTGGCCGGCTACTTCTGCTGCGTCGACGTTGTGCTCCTCCTTCAGTTCTGGCACTACTACGTCCCACCTACCAAACACAAACGCATCTCGTCCCTACCCTCTTCTCCTCGGATCTCTTCCTCATCTGGCAATGCTTTCAACGCTCAATCCCCTCATTATCCATATCGACGACCACATCGAGCTAGTCATGGAGGATACGACGAGCTCAGCTCGGCAGCTGCCAACGTTGCCCGAGCCGCCGCGGCTGTTGCTGACGCCAGAAGAGGTGGGGCCAAGGGTAGCAGGAGCAGATCTCGAAAGAGGAAATCGGGCGAGGAAGGCTACATCGCGAGTCCCAGAGTGGGCACGAGTAGGATCCGTCGCGAACAGCTCGACGCAGAGGACGAGGTGGAGACGGGAGGGCTGGAGAACAGCGTCACAAGTCTGCGCTCCGAGGTTTCTGCAGCACCCTCAAGGACTTCTACAACAAACCACAAAAGTGCTCTTCGACGTCCGGCATCGTGGCTTCCATCTCCAGACAGCCCATCTCGTTCACGTTCGACCACCGCTTCATCTTCTGCTACTACCCAGCCTCACCCACCCCACCAAGTTTCCTTCATCGACCCTACCCTTTCCTCTAGTATCCCTATCACTTCCCCCAACGACCCAACTCCTCCAACTCTTTCGCCAACATCCGAACGGGGCAGATCGCTTACTCGTCCAGCACCTCTCTTCGGATTTCAGGGAGCTACGCCCCCGACAGATGCTCCACATCTAGAGGAAGCTCGGGAGCAGCTCGAGAGAAGTCTGAGCTATCGCACTAGTATCAGGAGGACTCACTCAGGAGAGGTGAGCGCCGGTGGGACAAGGGGGAAGGGGGCGGCTGGAGTTGTATTGCTAGGGGTCGTTGGCCTCTTTGGCATCGGACGAAGCCTGGTGGGCCTAGAAGGGCAGATCGGTACACGACTTATGGGAGAACGTCTGGGTCCAGGGAGAGTGTTGTCAGCTAGATGGACTCAGAGCTCGGCAGTGATGGAATCGGAATCGAAACAAATATACCCTCTCACCGGAATCTATATCCCTTCTTCTCCTCGTCTAAATCCACCTTTGACCAACGCTGGATCGAAACTGTCGACCAATGTCCTTGTCACGTTTCCAGAGGAACTCTCCACGCCATTGCCCTCTCTTTCTACCGCGCAGAACGACCACGCTCATCAGCACCATCGATATCCTAGACCTGGGCCCCCACCTACGATTCAAAGACTGATCGGACGGTGTTCTGCTTGGCTCTGCACCGTCCTCTACTTGACGAGTCGAATGCCCCAGGTTTGTCTGAAAGCTTAACTGTCTGACCGCATTGGAGTACTCACACGGTGGTTCCGCATTCTAGATCTGGAAGAACTTTACTCGAAAGTCGACAGAGGGTCTTTCGGTCCTTCTCTTCATCGCAGCATTCTGTGGCAATGTAAGAGTTCTCTCTGTATAGTCGAGAGGTGATGTTGCATCTCCTGACACAAAGCGTTTCGTCTTTCCCGCAAAGTCTCTCTACGTGATTTCTATTCTCATCAACCCCCTCATCGATCAACCTCGGCCAGCATCGACCGAGTACATCCTCGAATCACTTCCTTACCTCATCGGATCGTGAGTAGACTGTCGTCCTTCCTTGTGTGCCTCGTCATCAGCACAGCTCGCTCATATCGTGTACGTGTCGTCTGTCGAACAGAGGAGGGACGCTTCTTTTTGATATCACCATCATCATCCAAACATACCTCTATGGTTCCTCTCCTCCTCAGCTTGAAGATTCGCCCTGGCTGAATCCTCATCGCCACCACGCGCACTCGCATCCTCACTCTCACCATCCGATCACTAACAACGTCAACTCTCGCTCAGGATCCCGTGCCCCTCGTTCCTCGTCACGTCGGAAGATGTTGATGGCCCAGCAGGATCTCGAGGCGGTCGCTCCGCTGTTGATGGATCGATCCCGAAGTCGAAGCGTTGAGCCGAGCGGAAGGATAGATGTGGAAGGCGGCCTAGGGCTGAGCGGTCAGGGTGTCAGTCATGTAGGAGCGGGGAGATCGGTGATAGACGGTTGGGAGAGGGAGGAAAGTGGCGGGGGTGGGCAGCCAACGATGCACGCATTATGGGAGGAGACGGCGAGTCCTCAGTCGTCAAGCGGGAATAGATTAGCGAGCTAGATTAGGTAGATGAGGAAGAATTGATATTGGATCTTGACAGGATGAATGGTCGGCGAAGGGAAAATCGATTGAGAGAAAGTGAGAAATGATATATACCGACGTCAGAACTTTGGGACCGAACGGGCGAGTGACAGCGGTCGTTCTCTCAACCACAACACACACTCCCATCATGGCATCCAAACCAGCTCAGAAGCCAACTTTACCTACAGCTCAACGTCAGCAAGCTCCAGCTCCAGCTCCTGCTCCAAGAGGCCCAAATCGGTTGGTCAATCAACTTGGATTCGGCCTACTGCTTGATCCCTTCTTCCCTCCGCACTCCCTTGGCTCACTAGTCCCTTCTTGCTCCATGTTATGATTCGGGAACAGATCGACGAAGGCTAGTCAAAAGCTCAAGGTCAGTCTGGATTTGGTTTGCCTGGCTATTTGGCTTGAAGCTTGTTTCGCGGGCCTGTCGAGCTCCTGTTTGATCCTCGGTTCCCTTCCTCTCCGCACTTACTGATCTCGCCTGATCTGAATTCATCTTTCACAGGTTCTTCCCGAAGAACCAGAGCAGCTTCCAACTCCCTCTAAAGTTCTCAAGGCTGAGAAGGGGGAAGGCGAGGAGGACGAGGAGAGCGATGACGATGATTCCGAGGGAGAGGAGGAAGAGGACGACGTCCAAGTTTACAAGCAACTTGCTCAGATCCCTGCAGGCTCAGCTAGGAAGGACGCTATGAGGTTGACGAGGAAGGAAAAGGCCAAACTTCCCAGGTTGACGGCTTACGTTCGTACCCCTTCTGTTACTTATCCAATCCTCCCCCAGTCTCGGACGTCAAGCTCGAGGCTGGACGGAACTTGTAGCTAACGAGAGTCTTCCCGTCTGAACCAATCAATCGTCAAACAGTGTACTGCCACCTCGTACCGCCTTCCAGCCCTGCTCGAGCATCTGCAGTCGAGACGTTCTTCCCACCTTACTGCCCCTATCCAATTCGACGAGTGTCTTTACACACCTTACTCTTTCCCACCGTCTCCTGAGCCAGCCCCCAACCCTTCTCTGTCGTCAACCAGTTCCTACCACGCCCACTCTAGCTCCTCGTTCCGTAGTCGAGGCGGATCTTCACTCAACCCAGATAACGTTCGCTCAAATTCGTCTACCGCCATCGCCAAGCTCGTTGATATCGACGACGCAATAACAGATGGATCGAAACCTGCGGAAGGGTCGGGAGTGATTGAAGGAGGCGCAAAGGAGAAGAAGAAGAAGAAGCCGAGATTTGCGGTCGAGAGCGAGAATAGTGGGGACGAAGGTGCTGGTCGGAGTGGATCCGAAGACTACAACGGAGTTGACGGCAGTTCTGGAGGGGGTGGATTTAGTGCGGGAAAGAGGACGAAGGCGGACGTGTTCATCTTTGAGTACGGAACGGTCGTCACCTGGGGCATGACGTTGGAACAAGAGAAGCGATTTCTCTCTACTCTGTACGTGCCCCGAGAGAGTCTTCTCTCGACTCCGCCCATGCGCTCTGAGCTTTTCCCCTTCTTACGCCACCCGTTGCTTGTCAATATGCCCACAGGAAACGATACGAAGTCGAACGTCTTTCCTCCGACGATATCGAGCAAGAGGAGCTTAACTACTACTACGCCAACTATTCTCGAATCTACAACGACGTCATCGCTCTCAAGAAGGGCTCGTCATATATGTGCGGATCACTTTGGAAGCTCGACCCATGTCTTCTTTCGCTGATCTGAATCACCTGCTCATTCTCTTCTTGCGTGACGCGACGCCAGGACCAAACTTTCCCTCTCCCATGCTCTCGCCCAATCCGTCAAGCTCTCGTTCTTCGAAGGAGCCGTCTCGAATACAATCGATCAGACAAAAGACATTCCTCAGGGTATCTCGGAGACGGGTAAGATCGGTATGCCAAGAATCGAGATCAGTCAGTCACACTATTCTCTCAAAGGACCTCATGAGTTTTACCACGGCCAAACTCATCGTTTGACTGCACCGATCTTCTTTTATTACATCAGTGAAGCAAATTGGACGACTCTTTCTGCTTCGAGTCAACATTTCCCTAGGTGTGTTGTGTCCCTCTCTCTTTATCATATGACTGGTGCTCACAAGAGTCAGCACTGACGTCGACCTATTCTTAAACTCGTTTAGTCGGCTCGATGATCGACTCGCCCGAACTGTTCTGGTCATTCCCGGATCTCGAGCCCCTTTACGGCGCGTTCAAGCTGTACCTCGAAGTTCCTCAACGACTCAAGGTCATCAACGGCCGAGTCGACGTCCTACAAGATATGTTGAGATTGCTCAAAGTTCGTCGTTCCCCCCCCCCCCCCCCCCCCTTTGCTGCCTAGGAAGGGTAGCAGGGGTCGTCCCAGCGAGCTGAGGTGGACCGTATATATGTATCAGCAAGATAGCCATCATACTAAAACCATTCGTGTGTAACCCATTCCCACATCCAACCAGGAATCCGTCAACAGCTCGCATGGGGAGGGTCTCGAGCAGATTGTCATTTGGCTCATCGTGTTGGAGATCGTCTTGGGTCTCATCACGATTGGAGTTGATCTCTTTGCCTAGATGATCAGAAAAAGGGAGAGTCGATTAACTTCGGCTAAGTCCTTGATCGAGACTCTCGCGAAGGGAAGGAATGAGAGAGGGGACGACCGATGCGGAAGCGGGACGTGGTTTGGGAAGGACCAGATCGTTTGACTTACTTTGGATTCTCCTTCCCCGGGATGAGTTGCCGATGACGTAGCATATATCACCTCATAGATGTCTTTTTTTGTTGTTGTCGTTGTATACATTCTGACGCATTGGCGAACTTGTTCTACTCTATGAGACTGGGTGCTTTGGCACACCGTGCCGTGCGGGTCTCATGATCAAATAGATGTTTCGGTCGAGAACAAGAAGAGTTGTGGTCTAAGCGGATGGGAAGATACGGGGTTGGTTTTAGCTAAGGAAAGAGATAGAAAAGAAAGAAGAGAAAGAAAAGAAATCGTGACCGACCTGGGACCGGGGAGGTCTGGAAGGTCGTCATCAAGCTTCGTTTCATCTCCCTTCCAGCTTCGATATTAGGGCATCAGCTATGCCTTACTCTCATCACTCACGTGAGACATCCCTGTTCATAGGCCTCATCGCGTTCAATCCAACATGGCTCATCCTACTTTCAAACGGCTTGCCTTGGGTTTGGGCTTGGGCTTGGGGAATTGGGGGAAAACCCGGATATTTGCGATAGATTCCGGCTCGTTCTGTCGTCATGCGAAAGGGACACTCGAAGAGGTCGTGTTGGAAGCTATCAATCAAGGGTTCAAGGTTTTCGGTTTATCTGAGCATGCTCCCAGGTGAGTTTAGGAGGAGGAGGGGAAGGGAAGACTTAATCTTACATAAAATCACCTCGAGCCCCCCTCCCTTCTTTTTTTCCTCTTTCGAGTGTCTGGTATGGACGAATTGCTGACGCGTTGGGAATTCGATCTGCCGTTCTGACTTATTGAAAAAAAAAAAAAAAAAACCGCATCGTTCGCTATTCGTTCCTGCAATCACTCAAGATATCGACAGCAGGATTTGTACCCAGAAGAAGTTCGTCAAAAAGACTTTCCTTTCACCTTCCCTCTCTCCCTTCTTCAACCCCTCCTCTTCCTGTCTCGTGCGCAAAGGGCGGGGGAGGAGGAGGAGGAAAACATCTGGTTGAAACTTAAATCTCGTTTTGATTTCGTTTCTCCCACAAAATTTCTAAAGTCGGATCTCACACCTTCAGATCTCGAATCAACTTTTCTCTCTTACCTCACCGAAGCTCATCGACTTCGAGGTTTATACGACGATCGAATCACCCTCCTCATCGGTTTAGAAACCGACTTGATCACTCAACTCGACTTAGATAAACTCAATCATCTCCTAGATAGAGAAGGACATCGAATCGATTATATCGTTGGGAGTCTACATCACGTCAATCAAATCCCGATTGATTTTGATCGAGAGACGTTCGATAAGGCTTTAGCTTCATATTCATCACTATCATCATCATCCTCCTCCTCCTGCTCAAACATGATCACCAGCTCTTCATCATCACTGACTTCGTCACCTTCACCTTCACCTTCACTTCCTCCAATGACTCAACTCCTTCAAACCTACTTTGACAATCAACACCTTCTCCTCACCAAAGTTTTACCCGAAATCATCGGACACTTTGACCTCGTTCGTCTCTGGGATCCTTCCATCGATTTCAAATCTCATCCAGACGTTTGGTCGAGGATAGAGAGGAACGTTCGATTCGCCGTTCGTTATGGAGCGTTGTTCGAGTTGAACGCGGCCGCTTTTAGGAAAGGTTGGGATCAGGGTTATCCTGCGTGGGATGTTCTCGAGGTGAGAAGAGAAGAGAGACAAACAGTGTTTTTTTTTGTTGTTGTTGTTGTTGTTGTTGTTAATCCCCAAACCGACGTCTTCCTTTCTTCTCGGGGTTTTATTTTTTATTTTATTTTCTGTGTCATCCTCATTCCCATACCCGAAACGTCAAACTATAAACCATATCCAGCTCATCATTTCCCTCGGAGGTCGTCTTTGCCTTTCGGACGATTCACATGGACCTCAAGCCGTTGGACTCAATTACCATCGTCTACACGACTATTTAGTCTCTCATGACGTTCGAGAACTCTGGTACCTCTCTCTCGATGATTCTCCTCCCTCCACCAACACCATCGACGAGGAATCAGGAGAAGAAGAACAGGGTAAGGGAATGTCGTCATTGTCATCCAACGATGAGACGTCGATGGAAGAAGAAGAAGAAGAAGGAGAGAAGACATCGGGAAGAGAAGTAGTACAACGAGCCGAGAGAGGGAACATAAAGGAAGATCAAAGTGGAAAGAGGGGAAAGAGGAGTGGTAGGGTCAAGCCGAAAAAGGTCCCGGGCGATTGGCGCAAAGATGAGTTCTGGATGAACAGAAAAATCGAAGGAAGAGCATAAATATGGGGGGGGGGGAAGAATGAAATGAAGACTAAAACTAAGGAGAGGAAGAAAGGCGGCCGAGAGGACGAGAATGCAGAGTTTGTCTAGATGATTGCGTTTGTTTGATTATAGAGGAAAGGAAGAGAAGAGAGAGAGAGAGAGAGAGAGAGAGAGAGAGAGAGAGAGAGAGAGAGAGAGAGAGAGAGAGAGAGACAGAAGGGAAACATGTGTCTCATCTGTTGAGAGTGAGAATGCCAAGATGTTTGTTGCGAGCATGATTTATCCTCTTGCTTCTTTTCCTGTCTAGGCCTCGACGGCAAGCTCTTCGACAGTCGGACACTCGCAGAAGAGGTTGGTGTCTCCGTAAGCGTCATCGACTCGACCGACTGAAGGCCAGAACTTCTTGCTTCGCAGGAAGGCCAGAGGGTAAGCAGCCTGAGCTCGAGTATAAGGTCTGAGTTGATGACGATGGGGGGGGGGGGGGGGGGAAGGAAAAGAATAGCAGATGATACGTTTTTAGCAACAATTGGGAACGATGAGAGCACAAGGGCGACGAAAGAGAACGTACCGGTCCCATTCGGCCTCAGTCATGATGGAGACTGGGTGAGGAGCGTTGGAGATAGTGTTGTTGCCTCGAGGCTGTTTACCGGTGGCGACTTCCTCTGCTTCGGCTCGGATCTTGATCATAGCGTCACAGAATCGATCAATCTCGCAGAGCGACTCTGATTCGGTACTAAGTGTCCGAAAGAAAATCAAGGGGGAGGAAGATCAAGTCGTCAGTGTTGGGTTGCGATGGAAGGAGAGAGCTCTTGAGATCAGACAGATACTCAATACGTACGGCTCAATCAGCATTCCAGTCGTGATGGGCCAACTGCATGTCGGAGGGTGAATTCCAAAGTCCTGAATGAAAATGAGATCCAGATCAAGGTAAGGGTCAGTCCACACTTGAAAGACATCGTCGTGTCTTTCGAATTCTCACCTGAAGTCGTTTGGCGAAGTCCATGACTTTGAGTCCGGTGGTAGGCTCGAACTCGGCGAGGTCGAGAAGCAGTTCATGAGCAACCCGACCCTTGGGGTTGGTGTATCTGAGCTTGTAGTGACCGGCGAGTCGATGGGCAATGTAGTTGGCAGAGAGGATAGCCGTTTTGGCAGAGTCGGTGATTCCATCTCCTCCAAGCATCTAGAAGGAAAGCGGTCGGTGATTGGGATATGAGTCTTTGCGATCATCGAGCAGGACTGGAACCAACGGGGAAGGGCATCTACCTTGATGAAAGCCCACGAGATGGGTAGAATAGACGAGCTACCAAAGGGAGCGGCCGAAACGGCGTCGATGCACTTGTCTCCACCGGTTTTGACGAGAGGGTGACCAGGAAGGAAAGGAGCGAGATGAGCTCGGACTCCGATCGGTCCTACTCCGGGTCCTCCTCCACCGTGAGGACTACAGAGGGCGGAACGGATCAACCAGATTCGTTAGCGGTTTGATCGGACGAGTCACAAGAAAATCAACTCACATTCCGAACGTCTTGTGAAGGTTGAGGTGACAGACATCTCCACCGCAAACCGAAGGGTTCGTGAGACCCATCTGAGCGTTCAGATTAGCTCCATCGAGGTAAACTTGACCTCCGTTGTCGTGAATGATCTGGCATGCTTCCTGCACGCCATCCTCGAAAACTCCGAATGTCGAAGGGCTGTGGAATATTGGATGGGCGGTCAGGGTCGACCGAAGAAGCGATTGGGCAGGTTTAGAAAAGAGGAAAGACGTACTAAGTGACCATGAACGCGGCCAGCGAGTCCTTGTGCTTCTCAGCTTTGGTTCGTAGGTCTTCCATGTCGAGTTCCCCAGATGCGAGGACTTTGACCGCAACGACCTTGAGACCTGCCATGACGGCAGACTGTAGAGCAGCAGCGGATCAGTACTGCGATCTTGAGGGGAAACAACGTCGAAGACTAGCGAAATAGACACCCACAGCAGGGTTGGTTCCGTGGGCAGAGACAGGAACGAGGCAGATATCTCGGTTCGCCTGACCGATGGACTCGAGGTAAGCCTTGATGACTTTGAGACCTGCGAATTCTCCCTGAGCACCCGAGTTGGGCTGAAGTGAGACGGCCTCGTAACCAGTGATCAGGCAAAGATCGCGTTCGAGCTCCTTGATGAGTTGCTGGTAACCAGCAGTCTGACTCGTTGGCGCGAAAGGGTGAATGCTGTTGAACTCAGGCATGGTGAGAGGAACCATGGAGGCGTTTGAGTTGAGCTTCATGGTGCCTGAACGATGGAACGCGAAGGAGAATGGATAAACATAAGGACTTGAGGGTAAGATAATCGACGTATGAGCCGTTGCGACTCACAACTTCCAAGAGGGATCATGGCGTGTACAAGTGAGAGATCCTTGCTCTGAAGGTGGTAGATGTATCGGAGCATCTCAGTCTCGGAGTGGTGAGTGCTAGACGGTAGACAGTTTAACCAGGTCAGTCGAACAGCTATCATGTCGTAGGCATCGATGCGGGTGAACTTACTTGAAAACGGGCTGAGTCAAAAACTTAGAAGTCCTCTTGAACTCTTGGGGCAAGAAGCTGACGTCTCCCTCCCTGATCTTGAGTCCGGCGCCAGCAGCGATGAGTTGTTCGGCCGTCTTCTTCTCCTGACCAGCAGCCTTGACAAAGACGTTGGCGAGCTTGAGAAGGTCGACGAGTCCAACGCTCTCGTCGAGAGTGACTCCAACGACACCCTCTCCAACCTTCCGAAGGTTGATCTGAGCCTCCTCGGCCTGAGCATGGAGTATGTCGGCACCGACAGAGCTGTCAACCTTGATGGTGAGGGTGTCGAAGAAGTTGGCGTTGGTGATGGTGTAAGGAGACGACGAGAGGGAAGTGAGGATCTCCTTGAGAATATAGGTGAGGCCATGGACCTTGGCGGCGATAGCAGCGAGGCCCTGAGGACCGTGATACACGGCGTACATGGCGGCCATGTTGGCGAGAAGAGCTTGGGCAGTGCAGATGTTGGAGGTGGCCTTCTCACGTCGGATGTGCTGCTCTCGAGCTGTGGTGATATCAGTGAGCACATGTTTAGTGCGAGTATGGCTTTGAAACAGTCACATCTAGGACGCGAGATAGCCGTGAACGTACTCTGAAGAGCAAGTCGGTAAGCGAGCTTTCCGTTGCTATCGAGGGAGGCTCCGATGAGTCGTCCAGGCATCTTCCTCTTTAGTCCATCTCGGCATGCAAAGAATGCAGCATGAGGACCTCCGTAACCGGCTGGGACTCCGAATCGAGCAGAATTTCCGAGGACCATGTCGGCTCCCCACTCGCCGGGAGGCTATTGAATCGATATAAAACAAGCAGGCTCTCGTCAGCCATCGAGAAGCGAAATACCAAGGGAAGCACCAAACAAAACTGAAGAAACTGCACAAACATACCTTGAGCATCGTCAAAGCAAGCAGGTCAGTGCCAACGACGACTTGACCGCCGATGTCGTGAACCTGCTTGGTGACACCCTCCCAGTTCTCGATATCTCCATTGACATCCGGGTACTGAAGCATGACACCGCACAAATCCTTCGCGATCTCGGGTTTGGCGATGAGCTCCGAAACATTGCCGATGACGATGTTGAGCTTGAATCCTTGAGCTCGAGCGAACAGAACCGAGATGGTTTGGAGAGGCTGTGGGGACAGAGAGGAATTGCGTTAGATCGCTGCGGGGTTGATGCTTCGAGATGAGTAGGAATCATCGACGTACAACTCCAGAAGAGACAACAAATGTCTTTTTGCCTTTGCAGGCGTTCATTGACATGACCATGGCTGGTGATAGAGGAAAGTACGGTCCATTTTTCGTCAGTGCTGAGTGGTACGGACACATCGAATTAGCTAGTGAGAGAGACTGACCCTCAGCAGCCGCAGTCCCCTCGTCGAGCAAACTAGCGTTCGAGTATGGGAGTCCAGTCATGGAAGTGACCATCGACTGGTAGTTGATCAAGCTCTCGAGTCGACCTTGAGAGATCTCGGGTTGATAAGGCGTGTAGGAAGTGTACCAAGCAGGGTTCTCGGCGACCTGTACAGAGAGAGAAACATTGAGGCAGGCATCAGCTTACGCCGATCCGAACACGTGATGATCGAGGGGATCTGATGACACACGTTTCTGAGGATGACTCCTGGGACGACAGCCTGATGATAACCCATCCCGATGTAGCTCTTGAAGATCTGATTCTTTGATGCGACCTCTCTTGCCCTAGCGGCGAATTCGGAGTCGCTGAATGGAGGGATGGACTTGTTGTCGACGACGGACTCGGCGATTCGGATAGATGATGGGACAGCATCAGCGATGAAGCTGTCCATTGAATCGTAGCCGATGGCCTGGAGCATCTTGATTTGCTCGGCGGCATCAGGTCCAATGTGACGAGTAGGATGAGTGTCAAGAGGGGCAAAGATACTAAGACGAAGATAACCACGACGTCAGCATCGAGACGTTGATCAGTCGAGAGAACAGTTGAGAATTGAGAGGTGCACGTTTAGCAGGGCGCGACTCAAGGCAGGAGAGGGGAAGTGCGCGCCTGGAAGAGAATAACTCCCGGGAGAGAACTCACGAGTCAGTTGGAGTTTCGTAGGGGACGCTCGACGAGCCAGTCAACGTTCTCTTGGCGATAAGAGACGGCGAGGGTCTGGAGGGTGGGATGGAGGAAGTGGATGCTAGGGAGGAAAGTTGTCGAGTCGAGGATCTGAGTGAGGAGGAAAGGGACGAAGAGGGCAGGACAGAGGAGAGGACTCGTGTGGACGAGATTCTTGATGAGATCGACATTGAGAGCTGAGTATCGAGGGTTGGGATGAATGATGGTCGAGGGAGTTGGACAAGGCGGGATGGCGGTGAGGAGTAGGTGGAGGGTGTGAGGGTGTGGGAGGGGGAAGGGGGAGGAACTTTTCGATCCGCGAGGAGGCGAGGGAGGAGGGAGGGATAGCACCGAGGAGGACTCCCAGAAGGAGACGATCGCACCGAGTTAATCTTATCTCTCTCGCCGCGCTCAAATCCTCGACAAATCAATCCATTTCCCTCAATCCTCTCTCCAGATCCTCTCATTCAAATCTACTTCCCATTATCAGCTAACTCCGCCTCATCACCACTATCAAAAACACACAACACATACGCACAATCCACCCCTCCTGCCTCGAGCCAACGGTACCACCTCAGGCGCCTATCGCCATTTCGCCCGCCGCGATGGCCGCGAAATCTCCATCGGGCCAAGAAGCCGTTGAGAGGGTGGCGAGAGCCGATACTGCACTACATCGATAACATGACCCTCTGAAATTCCCTTGACCATTGGAAACCAAGAACCGACAACAACAAAAAAGAAAGAGATAACCCGTTCATCACCCCTACTGGGCAGATTGAACTAACACGTGCTCGGGATTCTCCTACAGGGTTTACACGCGCCTCATGATCGTCAGTAAGCACACGAGGACATGAGCGAAGGAATCTCCACAGGATCGACAGGATACGAACCGCTTCGGCCTCTTGCTTGTAGCTGTCGAGTCGTTGGCGAATCTCGAGCGTCTCTTTGTCCTGGGAGCTGTTGACTTGAGCCGCCTTGAGCCTTTGAGCGAAAATGAGACCCTTGACTGTTCCCTTGACTGGAGATACCAAAGAATATGGGGATAGCGTCACCTTAATATGTCATTCCAAAATCTCTTTTCGCCTGCTCCCAAGACCACTCCCCCGGCCGAGTAAGGGGCAAGCTGAAGGATAAGACTCACGGGTTTTCTTTGCGTTTCCATTCTGCTTGACGTTGGGCAACAGGTCGACTTCTCCACCGTGTTTCTTAGCCTCCTGATCGAGCCAGGGGTGGCCGAGGACCTGATCGGCCGTCAACCGCTTTGCCGGATCGACGGTCAAGCAAGCCGAGACAAAATCCCGTCCGACTTGGGAGACACCCTTCCAGCTGAGGATGAGATACGTGATTGAATCAGATCATACGTGCGATACCAAAGATGTAACCAGAAGAGGGAGACATACTACTCAGCCGGTTCGAATCGGTAGTCGCCACGGATGATGCTGGGCATGATAAGTAACAGGATGGATCAATGTCAATAACAGTGATAGATACATCGCAAGATTGGCCGGCTAGAGAGTAAACCCACGCCTGCATCTCCTCAGCCTGACTGTCTCGGTCGAAAGGTGTATAGCCGCACAGCAGGAAACTGAACGCGCAAGAACAACCAATGAGCTTCGCTTGAGTGATAAGGATTGATGCTTGACGTCTGTCTTACTAGGTGATAACACCGATAGCCCAGACGTCGACCGGCTTGCCGTGTCCTTTTCTTTGGAAGATCTACAGATAACTTCTCATTCAGTTCGTGTCTCGATAACCTCGAAGCTGATCGATGGGCCTGACCTCCGGAGCCATGTAGCCAGGAGTACCACAAGTAGTTGTCAGCAGCCTAAATAAGAGCGATCGGTACGTTAGTGCAACGCAGTATGGCCAGGTGAGGATAGCGACGCAAACTTGAGGAAACGAACTTGAATTGGTCCTCTTCCAGGATCCTCGACAGTCCAAAGTCTGCTATCAACAATTCTGAGTCCTCGGCCTTTGAAGCAAAGATGAGATTCTCAGGCTTTAGATCACGGTGAACAATTCCCTGATCATGCAAGTATTTGACAGCCGAGGTAACGACAAAAATGAGGTGAGCGGCATCTCGCTCATAGTAATTCCCCTTGGCGCAAATCCCTTAATGATGCAGTGGATCACGTCAGCATGCAGAGATCTGGCGTTCTTGTTGATGCCATTTGAAGAGGGGTACGTACGATCAAAGAGCTCTCCTCCAGTACACACTGATAACAAACAGAAAGGAGATGTCAGTCTCATCTTTGAGCGTGAAACCCCGGCTGGTTGATTCGACTTGAACATACGGTCGAAGATGAGGTAAAGGTTTGATCTTGTTTCAAAGTAATCGATCAGGCCAACGATCTAGATCAAAATCGATTGAAAACATGCATGAGGTCGAGATCGCCATGGAATGAAAAGTGATGCACACGACGGAGGTCAGGTTCGACGTACGTTTGGGTGACCTTGTGAAATCTTCTTGAGAACCTCAATCTCGTTTCGGACCTGTTGGAGAGCAGGGGACATTGTGTTAGAGGTGGAATCAGTCAAAGCGAACTCGAGCGACGGGTAAAGACAGCAGAGGGACGCACCATGTGCTCTCGACCTTCCATGAGCTGGTGGGTATGCATCAGGGAACTGTCAGCTTAGGCACAGTAGCTCTCGGCGAGGTTGAGGTTGACACTGAGGATTCCAAAGGCCTTGTTACCTTCTTGGAGATTATCTAGGAGTGAGACGACGCGAAGCTGACGGTTAGCCGATGATGCATGAGTATCCTGTTGCGGCTGGACCAAGACGTACTTTGCATGCATAGTATTCTAATCGTCACGAGGGTAGTCGAGGATGGCAAGCGAGTCAAGGCCGTCAGGTTTACGCTTGATGATTGTGGGCGTTTGATTCGGATTGACTCACTTCCGGTTGTGATATGGACGGCCTCCTTGACGAGAGCATAGGTACCTGATCCAAGGGTCTTACCGGTCTTGTACTGATGTCGAGGGCACAAAGTATGAGATCGAGTCGGGAGAGGAGGAAGGGAAAGGGTGAGCTCGAACGAGACTAGGGGTCGATGGTGGTGGTTTGTTTGGGTACCTGACAGGGGACTGTTTGCTGAGACATGATGTAGGGGTATGTATGCGAGACGAACAACTGTGCTCGAGATGGATGTCAGCCGACGGCTCAAGAGGATCTCAGCTACCTCGATCAACCGTCACCGGATTCGATTCCTACACCCTCTCCCATGCCTCGAGTCAAACTCACGTTCGCTTCCGGCGATCAATCCCTCTATATCCGCAAGCTCAACGCTTATCGAGACCTTGAATCTTGGTTCCAGTCATCTGCCAAATCGTATGGTCTTCCAGATCGTCTCGATCAACTCGATGACGTCGCAAGGGAAACCGTCGAGAGTCTTTACCCCAACCCTGTATGATCACACTTTACACTTACCGAACCAATCACCTCTACATTGACCAAGACTGCTTAACGCCCCATTCTTTCGACAGTCCCAGTCTACAGTCCAATTCACACCTCCGACCTCTCTTGACCTGCCTCATCTCATCATAGACTTGTCTTCTTCCCCCGGACTCGCTAAAACGACCGCCAACTTTCTCGCCCTATCCTCACCTAACCCAACACACAAGAGTCGGACTCGACCTAACCCGATCCTCAGCTATCTGTCCCCCCAGGGTCAGAAAGTCTTTCGGATCCAACGCGATTTCGTCCTTCAGGTCGGGGACGTCACTCGAGGCGACGGGAGTGGTGGAGAATCAATATATGGTGGAGATGGAAAGTTTTCCGATGAGAAGGAAGGTATGAAACGATTGTACGAATGGGGATCAGTCGGCATGGCTAGCGGAGGGGGTAAGGGGACGAATTCAAGTCAGGTGAGCATTGTTCCTTCGTTTGGAGGCTCTTCTTCTTGACTTCAGGTGTTCCTTAGACAAGTCCGAGATGTTGAGGCTTGTACTACGATCTTTCAGTTTTTCATCACTCTGACTCAATCCGCAGCGTCTCTCAAGAAACTGCAAGGAAGATACGTCAACTTTGGATCGATAGATACGTCCGTACCGTCGCACGCCGAGTGCCTTCGTACACTTAACGACCTTGGGACAGGCAAAGGAGAGACCAGTTCTCCGGTATGGATATCGAGCATAGAGATCCTGGCAGATTGATGTATCTACACGACTCAAGCGAATCTGTCCGCATGTTGGACATGACCCCACGACGCGGTGCAAAACTTACATCGAGCTTTGTGCGTACAACGAGGACCAAAGTATGTGAGAAAACGTGCCCAACGAGAGCCGATGCGAAATAGCTGAAGAAAATTTTAGGGGCACTAAGTGGGGTATCAAATTGACCGTTCAAGTGCATGTCGACGACCCCTCATCACCCATCCCAACTCTACCCTCACATCGACCTTCATCATTCCACCCTCAGGTCGGCTTGCCACCTGGGACGTCGCTCCATGCGTCCTCCAAGACGACCCATGGACTCCCATCGCCTCGACCATCCCTCCTGGCCCTCTTCTTGAGTTCGAATTCAATCTGACCCTTCCTCACTCCGAGCGGCTTATACTTTTCCACCAGTTCTGCAACGAGCAGTATGGACGACCTGGTTGATCGGGAGACGTCGATGAGGAAGTTGCGTAGATGTGCTGATGGGAAGGGAATTTTTGGACCAAGCTTTGGTGTTGTCGATGATGAAGCGGGAGATGATGTTTGACCCAGAGACGGATTGGACATGGCAGAGAAAGGAGAAGAGAGGGGCTGAGAAGATGCCGAGTCGTTGGCGAGAGTACGTTGCACGAGGGGAGTATTGACATTGCGGGAAACTGGTGTCGGCGGAGGTGGCATACCGGAGAACCTACGAGGAATGGAGGAAGCGATGGTGGCTGTTGGAGGATTCATCGTGATCTGTGGAGCCACGAAAGTGAACGGATCGATCGAAGCAGGTACGTCTAGGCAGGGAAAGTACAAACGTTAGCACGAGGTCTGACACGAAGGCACACGGACCAGCCAACTGACTGTTTAGCATCTGGACTCGATAACTCTCGAATCCTTCCCACTCGCAAACACCGAGGACCTTCTCGAAGAAGGGCCCCTTCACGATTGGGACAAGACCCTTTACGTCCAGCTTCTTTTTCTTCTTGCCCCACCCCTTCTGCTTCTGGATCTTGATGGGCTTAGGCTTGAAGGCTACCTTAGTCTTCTCTCTGCCCTTGGGAGCAGCGAAAGCCGAATCTGGGGGCTCGTCTATCGCGGGCGATTCACCTCGACTGCCAGCCGCCTCTCCCTCGTCCTCGGACACCATCCAACCGTCCTCCTCATCGTCCGAGCCATCGTCTTCCTCCTCTTCAGAACCAAAGTCGCCATCCTCGTCATCAGTATCCCAGTTGATTCCGTTCCCGTTCGTTGAAGGCGTGACCGATGACTTCCTCTTCTTGGGAGATCCAGAGAGCGACTCAAGATCTTCGGCATCGGCGTCTTCCTCCTCCCAGTCCTCGCCAGAGTCATAGCTATAGTCAAACATGCTGGTCTCTTGAGCAAAGGGAGTTCGAGGGCCGATGAGGGTGCTCGTCTGAGTCCATGTGCCTGTATAGGTCGAGGCGTGGAAGATGAGTGACAGATCGCCCAGACAATATCTGACCGAAGAGAGAGCTCGTACCGTAGTAAGGCGGACGAAGGTCTTCCCTGAATTTGAGGAATTTCTTTCTGAAGCGCCTTACATCCCCCAGACTGCTGGTAATCTTGTGAGGATCACCCGTTCCAGAAATCTCTGCCTCTTGAGAATGACTGACGACATCGCGAACCGAAAGTCCAATGGGACCAGACTTGATGGCGGAGGAGGCATACGTGACAGAGCGGGGAAGTTGTGAACGGGGTACATTCCGAATGAAATCTCGAAGAAAGTCTGCACAAGATGGACACGTCGAAATCAGAACTAGAAAGAAGCTTCATAGTGAGGTGGCGGGACAACACTCACCTTGAGGGTCTAACAATTCGTATGCTTCCTCGTCCAGATCCATCGACGAGGTTGACTTGCCTTTTCCCTTGCCGTTCGTTGCGTCGACCTTTTTGGCGCAGAGGAATCGATTGACTGAGGCTAGAGTCACGCCCTTTTTCTCTTCGAATGGCAAGAACACTTTATGGAAATCTGAGGTGCTCGAGGCTGAGGACAGTCAAACCAATTGTCAGTCGAAACATCTACTGAGAACGCAGAAAGTTTCGTCCAGAACTCACACGCGACAGTCGTGAGAACAGGTCGTTTGATCGGAGCTGCTGGTTTGAAGAACGAGGCCATGGACTTGGCCTGCTTGCTTTTGATCTAATCGCAGAAGGATCCGAGTCAACACCTCGTCATGAAACAAAGCAAGCAGGGGACAGAACGCTTACCTCGGCCTCCTTCTTCTCTTTGTCCTCCTTTGCTTTGGCCCTCGACTCCCTCTCGGCCTTTCGCGCAGCCTTTTCTTGCTCCTATACCCACAACCGCAAGGAGATCAATCCAAATGTACCAAGAGCTTCGGCAGGAAGAGATGCGTACAAACCTTTTGAGCCCTCTCCGCTTTCTTGGCTTCCGCCTCAGCTGCTGCTTCAGGGTCGAGTACCTTTTCCTTCTTGAGTTTGGCCTCCTTCACGGGACTCTTGCTCGGACTCTTCTTGGTACTGCCTGAAGACTCGGGTTCTATTGATACAGACTTCGCTCGTTCTTTGCCTTTCGCCGTCTGTGCGGTCAAACGTGAAGGGTCAGTCCAATGGTCCAGGAAGTGGGATGATGAGAGGGTATCGATGATTCACCGACCTTCGACAGTAAGTTCTCCTTTTGAGAACTGGTCAGACCTTCCCATAGAGCCAGGATCTCAGTCTTCGCCTGACGAGAGTAAGGAAATGGTCACGTCAGCTTGAATTCAAACAACCTACTCTGATATGATTCAGCGTACCTGTCCTCTCTCGTTCTGTCTAGCCTCCAACTGACTCAGAGATTCACTGGGAAGGTGCTGAGACAGGTCGGTGGCCTCCCATCGCCAGATCATGAGCCCCTGGAGATGCTGGATACATCAGCGACTGGCTATGGAGAGGTAAGCTGCGTCAGTAACTTACGACTGGGAGTTTTGCTGTCGAGGCGAGTCCGACTTCGGTCGGTTCGAGTCCGTAGTTACGTCGAGTGAGGAGGGTAGGGATCAGACTTTCAAAATATTGCACGGTTAATTTGACTGCGGTCGTATACGAGGTCATGATCAGCTCAGCTTCTCCAAGAATCGAGTGTGATGGAAGACGAACCAAGATTCGGAGAGTCCTCAAGATCATCCGGTACCAGCTTGGATCTGATCTCTCTAGCGAGGGCTAATACTGTCTTATCGCTGGGCACAACGAGATGGAATATCACAGCCTCATTGAGTTCATGCGGAAAGTAGGGGATCGAACATGTCGATGACAAGAACGGCACTCACCTTTCATGACAGAGCTTCACGACCAGACCACGGAACTGCTCCGGGAGCTCATCTCCGACAGGTTCCTTCAAAGCCTCACAGAATAGCTTCCACTCGAGAAGGTCTGATGTATTGCAAAAGACAGGCTGTCGTTTCAGCAAGTGGCAAAAGCTCATCAAAGGGAACTAGATCAGAGAGTAAGCCTGACCTTTGAGTGTCGCAGTTGACCCAGAGGAAAGCGATGGCATGGGTTTCTGGATGAGCGAAAGTTTGGTATTCTGCAATTTCGCCAAAGCTGCTGATAGTGTCGAAATGATTCTTAGCTAGACACCAGCAGTCTTGATATCGCGAGGGAAAGAAGACAAGTAGCTCACGTTTCTTCTTCGATTCAACCTTTCTCTTCTTCTCTTCGATGACCACAATCGCTTCTGACGATGCTGGTGCAAGCTCTGCCGTCAAGAATCGATACCGATGACCAAGCAAGATTGGGTGAAAGATATGGATGAGAAAGGTCAGCTGCATTGAACGCGTCGAGAAACGATCAAAGCTCATTTAGGTGTCATCCCGAGCTGTTGAGACGTACCTTCTGCCTTGCGTTTGACGGGAGAGCGAGCCTTTGAGGAATAAGATGAGGAAACCTCCATTTCGACGTCCTCCATGCCGTGATGATGGTTGGTGGAGGGTAGACAGAGTAGAAAGAGAGAGAAAGGAGGAGGAGTTGAATGTCAAACGCGTGCGCGTCCAAGGTCCAAAAGCATCAAGTGGATTTACCTTGATTTCTTTCTCGCTGACTTCTTTCCCTCACATTACCTGACCTAGCTATGTAAACTTTTCATTGCAATCTCGTTCGTGATCACGTCTCACTTCGGTAGAGGGAGTTTCGATGCAAGATGCCGCTCACGTCGCTTACTTGTCAGTGACGAATGCACCTCCCAGAAGAGAAAAGATCAACAGGCGCGGTGTTTCGTGAGAACAGTCGATCCCGGTCCAAAGGGTAAGCAAGTCACGTTGGATCAAAGTGATTTATGATGTCTAAGAGAAGAAGAAGACCGGCGACGGCGGGGCGTTGAAGAGAAAGAGAGGGTAACTTAAGATGGGGAGGAGATTGAGTGATGTGGATAAAAATAAGCGATTGGAAGACGTTGAAGTTGGGGAAAGGGTGTTTGACCTCGTTCGGCTGCGGTCTTTTCTTCAATTTGCATACATTTATGCATTTGTCTAAATTGAGTCATTGAATCCCTAAACCTGTGTCTGGAAAGTTCTGAGAACCTTGTTGTTGACCACTCTCATCCCGACACCGACAGCCAGGATGGACCCCAGATCGACGATGAGCAGCCCCACGCCAGCATACATGAAGCGAGGGGCGAAGACCTTGAAGACCATGAGATGTTTTCTATAAAATCACAAGGTACGGGACCGAAAGATGAGCCAAAGGTCCATTGAGTGAGCCCGATCTAAACAACTCGAAGCAAGAAAGCAGAAGGATCATGCGACTGACCTATGCAGAGCAGCCCAAGTGACAGTCGCGATGGCGACGCAACTTTGCCACAGCACGAACCCGAGGACGGCTTTGATCCCATCGGCCAGGACAGGAACGTAGCTTTTAGGCTTTGGACTGACGTTCCACATACCGAGGAGTGGGACGACTAGGGTGAGTAGCAGCAACGGTCCCCAGGTGTTGAGTCCGACGAGCAATGGAGAGAAAGGGTAGGTGAGCGTCGGGAAGCCGACGAATGCAGAGCTCCACTGGATCGACGAGAGGACGGGTTGGTGACCGGTCGCGAAGAAGAGAGATAGGGAAAGCAGACCGAGGGTGGAGATTTCAGTGAAAGTGGGAGGAAGAATCGTGTTGATTGATGAGGGATCAAAATCGGCGGGGTTCGTGCTGGCGAAGGCCCGGATGAGGGACTGAGAGTCTCGCTGGGAATCGAGGATCTCGAGTAGAGAGAGGATGGACAGAAGAGCGAGGGCGAGGACGATCTGAGCTGTCGGCTGGGAGACTGTCCAGAGGATAGCGAAGAAAGGAAGGAGGAATAAGAGGTACGATGCTCCGTAAGAGTTTGCGAACCCAAGGACGACAATCTGATTTGGTGACGGTTTGGGAGGTCGAAGCGGATTCCCATCGTCTTCGTCTTCGGTCTTCTCAGACTCGGGAAGCTCGCCAGCTCGTCGAACATCGATGCAGAGTGGTGAGATGGACCAGAGATAGTAGCCGCCAATGAGAGCAGATCCAAGAACGACCCTGGCGAGCTGCGTCTTGATCCACTTGACAAGTGGAGCGCGAGCGGGATTAAGTTCCTCCCAGGTCTCTCCTCGGTCGAGTAACCAGTAGGTCGATCCAGCAATAAGCACCCCTCTCCACAACTTGACGAACAATGGGGCGAGTCCAGCGAACGACTTAGAGATACCGAGGAAGGTGGAGATGAGATCGGGCAAGAAATAAGCTGTCGGGAAGGTAGCAAAGAGAAGCCAGGTCGGGGATGATGGTGTTGAGGCGGAAGAGTAGAAGGTGACGCTGCAGGATCCGGCGTTTTCTTCTCGGCAGATGGTGGAGAGGGAGGAGATTCGGATAGAGGTCAGGAAGAGGAGGGTGAGACCGATGAGTCGAAGACGAAGGTGAGGGGTAGGGGCGGCCGGCGACGACGCGAGGTAGATGAAAGCGATTGATGCGAGGAAGTAGAGAGAGATGCGATCCTCCCAGAGGATGAACGAGTTGGTTGAGAGGAAGATGACATGCAGCGAAAGGAGGACAGGACCGGCGAGGGTGAGAAGGGAAGCTTGAGGGAGCGCAGACTTGGCCCTTTCGAAACAAATCTGGTAGTTTGGAACGATGACGGCCAGCTGAGCGGCCAAGGCTGAGCTGTACATGACGGTCTCCCACAGGCTCAACGTCGTCATGCCTGAACCCGCCATGGACGAGAATCCACCCGTCACCAGTCCAATCACCCCACCAGCGAGACCACCCCAGATACCGTACCCAAGGTTGACTTGGGTCCACGACTCCCAGCCCGACCGAGCGTGGGCGATAGACGAGTAGAAGATCCATAGAGTCGGTACGGAGAGCATGAGGATGCCGAGTCCTAAGAGCATGAGGATCGAATTGAATTGTGCCCAGAGAAGTCGGCATTGCTGGAGAGCCTGACGGGCATACGAGATATGATTGGAGGAAGATGAAGAGGAGGAAAGGGAAGACCAGGTCTGGCGAAGGAGAGACATGCTGTGGATAAGTTCTCGGTTGGATCCACCTTCAGACGCATAACTCTCGAGATAGGAATGGATCTGACGAGAGTTGAGCTCGAATGCCCGCTCTCGGTACGGTGAAGACGGGAAGAGTTCAGGGATGAGCGAACCGAGGTTGTTGTACGGGATTGGGAGGCCGAGGAGGAGGGAAAGCGAGGGAACAAGATCGATCTGTTGAACTGATCGGAAGGAGGTGGATGACTCGGGGAAGGTGAACTGAGGGGAGTCGGACGAGGGGTCACTGGATAGATGAGGTCCCTTGCTGTAGATCCAGAGTCCGCTAGCTGTCTCAAGCACGCCGTCCCCTCCATGGTCTCCCCTCCTGTCCATCCCGTGGTCACCGAGAACGACGAGAAGTGTCTTATCGTCCAACTTGTCGACGACCTGTCTCAGGAACTGGTCCATTTCCTCCAGCTTCGCCTTCATCGTGGGATGCGATGGTCCAAGCCTGTGTCCAACGTGGTCGACACCGAGGAAGTGACCGATGAGGACGTCCCACTCTTGCTGTCTCTTGGGCTCGAGCAAAGGAAGAAGGTTCGACTTCACGCCCTGATCGACTGAGTGGAGGTCCTCGACGTTGAACGAGTCAAAGGGGAAGGTGAGGTTTGAGGCGAACGAGTTTGGGTAAATTGAGAGCCAGGTGTTGTCGCCCATGAATCCGACGGTCTTATTCGCTCGCTCCAGCTGCAAGATCCACGAGTCCTCTGCAATAGCGGACCCAGCAAAGTTGGAACCAGCATCGATGAAGGTTGGGAGGGAACCGGTGGTGATACCCTTGAGGCGTTGTAGAGTGGTGGTAGGAGGATCTGAGTATGCGTGAAAGATGTATGAATGAGCGGGTGATGACTGGGACAGCTCAGCGGGGAAAGTGAGGACGCCGTGATGATTGCCGTCGATAGGGGAAGGGGGATTGGGGGAGATGAAGTCGAAACGCAGGGCGTCGATGACGATGAAGACTGCTTTCTCGTAGACGGGGGGGATGGTACACTCTTGGTTTGATTGGCCGTCGCACGTGGTGATATCGGAGAGGGCGAGTCGGGTGAGCAGGAAGCCTCGAGTGAAGAGGTAGAGACCTGACAGATGGGTAAGGAACAAAAAGAGCAGGAGTAAGGAGCCCAGCGAGTGTGAGCGGACCGGGCTTAAGATGCCATTGCTCCTCGCTTTAGGTGAAGCGTTGGACATGGTGTCTATCCGAGAGTCCAGGCTGGACACAGGTGATGTCGAAACGAGATGGACAAAGACGAGACAAGGGCCAGCGACGAGTGGATGAGAAGAAGGAAGGAAAATAAGCTCGTATGCGAAGACTGAGGTGAATACCACGGACGAACAAACAAGATAGTGCCCTTCTGTTGGTCTGAGCTGTGAACGTGCTGGGGGTAGATGGTGCTGCTGCCGATATAGAGAATGGAGGTCAAGAAAGAGGAGGGCAACCTCTTGAACCCTTTCTGAAATCTCGCCGTTTCCTTCCGGATGGAATCTTCTTGTCCTTCAGTCTGTCCTCTCCCACTCAAGCATGTCCCAACTCGAGAGCTCATCAAAGTCCATAGATGGTCACTCGATAGCCACCCTCGTCATCTTCCTACTCGTCAGTGAGTCAGCATGTCCTCCTATCCTTCCTTCCTCCGACTCCTCAGGCCTTGTCCGAGAAGCTTGTCACTGTTCTGCTTCTCGACCAGGGTCTGATATATACCGGAACTCGCTCAATACGTCCATCCTCGACAAGTCTGAGCCATATCTGTCGTGTGTGCTCCCACTATGCCTTTTCTTGGCTCGCAGATGTCCTCGTGGTGTTCCCTCTGTCTATTCCCGTCCCTCGACCGATTACTGCGGCCGGAAAGAAAATTCTCTCGACCCTTCGGATCATCGAGCCTGTCTCTATCGAATCACAGGATGACAGTCCAGCACCAAAAGAGCGTCAACACCTCGTCCTCGGCACGACGTCCGCGCCCGTTGCGGGAGTCCTCGTTCTGCTGGCGAGCAAGAGTCTGGATGGGGCGACTGTGAGGAAAGGTATCGTGGGAACCAAAGGAGGGGTTGAGCCATACGATATCAGTGGGTCCTATTCGTTGACCGCTGTGTAGTCCGACCGAAAGCCTAGCTGACGTCATGTATCTAATCTTAGTGCTTCTCTTCATCAGCCTGGCATATATTTCCATATCTCTCGATGCAACCGGGCTCCTACGATATCTCGCATTCCTCACTAGCCAGAAGGGTGGGACCTCTGGCAGAAGACTGTTTTCCGCCCTATACACGTTCTTCTTTGTATGCGGCATGGTAGGTCTCGGACTATGTCCACCACGCATCGAGGTGTCATGCTGAGCGTCCTGCTTCTCACGGAATAGATTGTTGGCAACGACCCAGTGATCCTAAGTGGAACTGGATTTCTTGTTTACTTCACTCGAGTGACAGGCGTATCCCCGACGAGTTTCGTCTTCGCCCAGTTTGCAGGTAGGCCTCGCCCTGCTGTCGCTTTGACGTGCTCTTGTCATTGACAAAATGGTGGCGTATCACTTTCTCATAGCATGCAACATCGCTTCGGCTGTTCTGGTCACCTCAAACCCAACCAACCTCATTATATCTTCGAGCTTTGATCTCACCTTTCCTGTCTACACCGCCTGGGTCATTCTCCCGTCTCTTGCCGCTTCGGTCGTCGCCTTCCTCTGTCTCATTTTCGTTGAATTCAGGACAGAAGAGGATATTCCAAGATTGCTCGAGAGCGTCGACGTCGAACCGGGAAGTGCCCTCGTAGATCCAAAGGGAGCCTGGTTCGGAAGCATTGTCTTGGCGGCCACGTTGATCGTCCTGGTGGCAGGAAGCGCTGGTGGGATTCTATCTGGCGTCTGGGAGGTACAGCTCAGTCTTCTCGAGATGAAACTCTTCCACGAGGGCACTCGCTGACGCTCGATTCGCTACTTCGTTGCCAGGTCACCGTCCCTGCAGCATTACTCGTACTCGGTCGAGACCTCATCTACGATTGGCAACAGGGACGGAAAAGTACTGCCACCGCCCCTCGCCATGGTGAATTGGTGGAATCTCCAACAAACGAGGTGACTGATAGTGTTGAGATGACGCACCTGGCGGCCAAACGATCGTCGAGCCCTCCCCACCAGGTCCAAGGAGCGATCGACGCACCATCTGTCTCACGTCCTGCCATTTCCCAGCGACGGGCTTCTCACGTGGGAGGAGATGACACCGCCAACTCGGCCAATTCCATCACCCCTTCCAAACCATCTTCTTCATCCCGAGCATCGCTACCTAAGTTCCTTTCTGCCATCTCGACCCGCTTCCCCACGTTCTCATCCGTATTCCGCCATCTTCCGTTTCCTCTTCTAGTAAGTATCGTCATCTTTCACGCTTATCGTCCTCCGAGATTGATCCGATCTGCTCTCATGGCGGGCTCCAGCCGTTTGCGTTCGCGATGTTCATCTTGGTCGACGGTCTCGCTGCGAGCGGTTGGTCACTTGTGTTTTCTCGTTGGTGGTCCGCTTGGGCATCTCGAACGGGGACCACTGGATGTGTGTTTGGGATGGGCATCATTTCCGTCGTGCTTTGCAACGTGAGGCATCATTTTATCATTCTCTAGCATCCTTAGTCAACATAGGACACCTTCATCTTATTGAAGCTTACCAAACGGACCTCGCCTTGACCAGGTCGTCGGAACGAACATCGGATGCTGTCTTCTCCTCACCTCGATCCTGGAGACTTGGCATACAAATGATGCACCTTCCCATCGTCAGCTGACGGCTTCAATCTATGCCCTCGCTCTTGGATCCAATATTGGCGCTCTCGGATTCTGCTTCAGCGCTAGTCTCGCTGGCCTTTTGTGGAAGAGAATCCTCTGGCAAAAGGGTATCAGAGTTCGAGCTCGGGATTTCGCCTTCCGGTGCGTTTTGCCTTGAAACGCTTGACATCGCGGTCATGTCACGCTTCGCTAGCATCGCTCACAGTTCATTTCATGACAAAACTAGGAACTGGCGCACGATGCTCATCAGCATCTCGGTCGCCTCTGCAGTACTGTTAGGAGAAGTGTTGGTGATGATTCGTGATTAGGACATTTTCTCCTTTGGCCTTGAGCCTTCTTCCTACGAGATGTGTATCACATACGAGTACTACGCAAGAATTCATCCAATCGTAGCAGACTAGACTAGACGTCGTCATCTCCGAACTACCTCGATACTCCCTCGGTTGGGATAATCCACCATGGCCTTTCTGGCCATAGAAGAGACCCGACCCTCTTGATTCCTCGAGACGATAAGCCTGATTCGATGTCCCTTGCGAGAGGATGAGACGATATCTTTGATCGATGACGAGATGATCGCTTTTGGGTCAGATCTTTTTACGCCATGAACATCCAAGCCGGCCAGAACCCAGATCTGAAGGACCTCCACCATCTTCTCGGCTACAAAAGCTTCCGCATTCTTCATGTCCTGTTTGGAACTCTTCTTATCGGGCTGAATGGTCACATCGATGCGTCGCTGCTCTATCGACTCGAGCTGTCGCCACGCTTTGAGGCATTGGAGCCAGTCAACTTGACGGATGGTGTACGAGTTGAAGGTCAAGATTCGTCCAATTCGTTCACGTTGTTGGAAGATGACGTGACGGATGTTGGTGCTGCCGTGGGTGATGAGGTTGACGATCTTGGGAAAGAGTTCACGAAAGGCAGCATGATGGTCGAGAAAGCGATTTTCGAGACACAGGGTATGGACGTTTGGAAGAGCGACGCTTGGGAATGTACGAGTCAGCCTCCGAGTGTGAGGAGCGATGGTCAAGGTGGTAACTTTCTCGAGGGATAGTCTGGGTCGGATCGAGGACAGAAGATTCGATTTGTGGATCTAACAGTCAAGAGGCCGGGAGGTGATCAGCATGGCGAAGGGGATCTGTTCGGGGGTTTGACAAAGGGATTGTTTACAGGAGAGATGAATGGAGTGAGTTGGTCAGACGTTTGAAGGGTGATTTCGCTGAATAGGTATGGGGAGGCGATGGCACATAATCGAGAGTTGGTGCGGCTGATGGCTGCTTGGGTAGGTTTGTGATTGAGTTGTTCAAGGATGAGATGGAGAATTTCGTTTGGAAGGACGAGGATGGACATGGTTGATGATGTTTGATGGTTGGCGGTATATCGTGATTGAATCTATCGGATATCGGAGGAGAGACACGCGAATCGAAGCAGTTCAAACAGTTCAAGAGCAGTTTGACTTCGCGATCTAACGATAATATCCCAACCTTCCCTCTTCCTCCGCCTCCTCCTCCTCCATGGCGCGCACCATGCTGCCAAAATCAACATCCTCCCAGTCTCGTCCCGTTCTCTATCTCCTTGCCATCGTCTTCCTCTTCTGTCTCACAGGCGGTCTCTTCCACACCAAAGGCTACATCGGTCTCCCCTCCTCATTCAAGTCATCATCGATCGCTCAAGAACACAATGTCATCACCGATCACCCCATTCCAAGACTCATGCGAGAAGCTCAAGAAAAGTACGATGCCCTCGTCGCGAAGCAGTCCAAATCGCTCCCCGCCGCCGTCGCGGAATATAAGCGTCGTTACGGTCGTTCTCCACCCAAAGGATTCGACGAGTGGTACGCGTACGCCACCGAGAACGACGCCGTTATGATTGATGAATACGACCAGTTGATGGACGACATGAGGCCTTTCTGGCTCCTATCCGGGCAAGAGGTCAGACGGAGGAGTGCCCAGGTCGGTCTCCTGCCCTCGGTCGATTTGGTCAGGATTAGGAATGGAAAGCCGACACTTCTCAACGATGGAGACAACGACGTCGAGGCTGGAGCCAGAGCTGTTGGATTCGTCAAGACTTTGAAGTCTTTCGTCCGTGAGTTCAAACGAGTTGCTCTCTCAATCTCCCTCCAATCCTCTCGCCTTTGTCTTCTAACGATGCCTGCTCCTCCTCAGACAAGCTTCCCGACATGGATTTCCCCATCAATGAAAAGGCCGAGGGACGTATCCTTGTGCCATGGGAGCAGAACCGTGGGTATTGACTGCGATTCACGCTCCCGCGAGAAGAGATTCAGTTACTCATCACTTACATCGTTTCATCTATCAGAGTTCGCCAACCTTACCGCCGATTCATCGAGTGAGTCGGATTAGTTATTGTCAATGCGTCCTTGAGCGATAGCTGATCCTGGACCGGTCATCTCCCACAGAGGGCATCGAGTCCGTACTTGGAGGAAAGTTCCTGGCCGATTGGCGAGGAGATGGAAACGTGTGGGAAGCGTTCCGACGTACCTGCGAGCCCAGTTCCCAAGCTCGAAGACTCTTTGGGTCTCTACGCTCGCCATTGAGACACGGACAGTCACCCCAGAACCTTCTTGCTTCGGCGGGTGTAGCCCTATCCGAGAACGAGGACTTCAACTTCCCCGAAAGCGTCGATGATCGATACAATTTCTGCGATCACCCATGGGCTCATTACGACCAGGGTCACTTTTTCTCTGATTGGCGAACCATCAACACCCTCTACCCCATGTTCTCACCCGCCAAAGCCATCGGTTTCAGCGACATCATCATCCCCAGTCACTATTATTACTCTGCTTCGAAGCGTTACACCTATGGATGGGATCCCGCCCGACACAAGATTGATGATGTCGACGTGATGGACGTCCCTTGGGAAGAGAAGGGCAACAAGATCTTCTGGCGAGGAGCTACGACGGGAGGAGGAAGTTCGCCTCCTGGATTCCTTTCGCGATACCAGAGGCATCGGTTCGTCTTCTCTTCACTCCATCTACTACTCATCTTCTGGTTCTTTGGCTAACTCTCGTGGTTCTTCTCTTTGTACTCACCCCCCCACCCCCCCTTCTCCTCTTTAGACTCACCAAGATGACCTCCGACTATACCGAATCAAACCGTACGGTCGTCTTCGCCCATCCTCCTGGCCAAAACAAGCAATTCGTCGAATCCAGCGTCTCGATGAAGGATCTCAACACGGACATCATGGACATCGCCTTCGTCAAAGCCGTGGGATGCACAGAGTATCCCGGTGGATGCGACGGTCTTCGAAAGGATCATCGATTCGCCGATGCTGTTCCACTAGGAGAGAACTGGCATCACAAGTACCTCATCGATCTCGACGGAATGGGTTACAGCGCTCGTTTCCCAGGTCTCCTGATCAGTCAGAGCGCGGTTCTCAAAGCGACGGTTTACAGAGAGTTCTTCTCGGACTGGATCCAGCCCTGGTGAGGACTTCTTTTACTTGGCCGATCGACCCTTGTAATCCGGCAAACGGCTGCGGTCTCGAACCTGACCTTCGTCCTCTCCTGCCTCGTCCTAGGCTCCACTACATTCCTATCACCGTCGGCTACCAAGAGATCTACAACGTGCACGCCTACTTCTCCGGTCCAACGAAAGCCATGACGAAATCTCTCAATACCACCACCACAGCCGCACACCCACCTCATCGAGATCTAGAGCTCAAGAAGATTGCTGACGAGGGCAGGAAGTGGAAACAGCGAACGATGAGGAAGATTGGTAAGTCTTGATGATCGTCTATCGTCATCGCTCTTTCGTCGTTTTCTTAATCCACCATACTGGTGACTCAACGATTTCTGGTCTGATCTACTTTCTGTCCCTCAGATATGCACATCTACATCTACCGGGTCGCTCTCGAATGGGGTCGTCTCTCCTCCGAAGACCGAGAGGCCATGTCTTATGTCGGCTAGTTTCCATCTAATCTTCCTCTCGCCTTTTGCATTTTCCTTTCTTTCCCTCTTCTTCCCTTTTCGTGCGGTTTAGAGTTGCTTTACACACTTGTCTTTCTCATTTATCTGTTTGATTCGATCTGATCTCGCTTGCGATGTATCTACCTTCTTTCACCACCATCATCATCACCACCTTCCCCCCCCCTTCGCGACGAGTCTGTTTCGGTTTGTTCTCTCTCGCTACCATCGAGACCCGACATCTAAATCCATGACGGTTTTTTTTGTCTTCACGGAAAAGGCATGAGGACAGAATCATAAAGATCGTTTGTCAGGGTAGGTGTTTGATTCGGAGGGTGTACAGGATGCATACAACTCGAGGCGTGAAGCACTCGGGGACGGCAAGAAGGATGAAAGCAAGCGAGACGAGAGAAAGAACAAGGAGACGAACAACGTGAACGCGAAGAAGAAAATGATGGTTGACAACCCCGATCTATCACTCTACCGATCTTCAGCCCTGCCTTGTACGACTTCAGCACTCTTCCAAATCCCCTGAACCCTCGGGATGCCGATTCCCTGTTCCTCCAACTTTCTCTCACCCCAACTGACGAGTCTGCACATTCCGACCAATCGACTCTCGACTCCTCTACCCTGACTTTCCAAGACAGCTTCGTTCAATTCCTTACTCCTCTCCCTTCGCTGAGCCGGACTCAACATATACGCCACTTGATCGGGATAAGGAGGGAGTGGAAATGCGAGGAGAGTCAGTGTGGATTCGAGGAGGGAAAGTAAGGTTGGTGATGGCGTGGCTAGAGGTGCTAGGGTCGAAGTCGCGAATTGAAGGGCGAGTGAAAGAGATTGGGGTGAGATGGCGGTCGGAGATGGATTAGATGGAGTAGGTGGGTTGGGACGAAGGAGCTCGATGAGACGTTGAAGTTGCAGATGAAAGAAAAGGGTTGGGTTTGAGTCGAGAATCTGGAGAAAGTGGCCGTGTAGGTGAGAGACGAGAGTGATCGAGAAAGATGAGTACGGGTTGAATGTTCGACGGGATGACAAAACATTGTGGTCAGTATGTCCGAATCAACGCAGGAAGAGAGACAGGAAGCTTCACCTCTGGATCGAGTTCGTTGGTGCGTCGGATGGCTTCATCAATTCGCCCGGCTTCGACCGCTTGCCTGATCATCATTCGTTCCTGCGAGATGGGCGATATGGACCGATCATTCAGTGCTGGCTTCTGTTCATCGATCAGCGATAGGCTTGAGACTCACCTCAATCCCATCGAGTTCCAGCTTGGGTGCCTTTCGCTTCCTGACCCTCGTTTGACTAGGGCCTCTCGGCCCACTCGGATGAGGATCATCTTGATCCATACGATTACTCTCCTCCCTTCCGTTCCTAACACTAGTTCGGATTGTATTCTGGGTCGTACCGCTGGTGGATCCTTCGTCATCATCGTCTTCATCATCAGTATCGGATGGAAGGAGGACACCTGATTCTTGGACAAACTCCTCGGCAGCTTCTCGGTAACCCTCGACGATGAGGTAATCAAGTACGAGTCTATCGAGATCACTTTGAATCCCACAAAGATGGTCAGAAGCGATGTGAGCTAATGCTATCGAGACGAGTGACATGTACGGTGCGCGGGACCGACGTCTTAGAGAGTGCGACTGCGTCAAGACGACGGGACCACTCGGAGTGAGAAAGATTAGACTTGGGCTGGTTAGTCGACGTAGACGGTGTAGATCGAGAAGTTTGCTGAGAGGGATGGCGAGTTGTGGGCGATCTACCCTGGGAAGGGGCGGTCGTAGGAACGCGCAACTGCTTCGAGGGTATAAAGATAGTTGGAGTCAATGCTTAGTGAGACTGAGTGGTGGGATGGATGACTCACGAATGACATGGCAAGGACTCGGTTGGGTATCGATGTTTATGAGTTGGGTGGAGGTAAGGGAAGTGGACTCAGCAGAAGCACTCGATTCCCCTGGTCCTCAGACCGTCATCATCTCCTCCGACTCGACAGAACCACGAGCCCCACAATGTCCCGGCACGAAACAGAGAGGAATCAAGAGGCAACAGTTTACCTCGTTAGCAGATTTCTACATCACATCACCTCGAACCGATGAACGAGTC
The DNA here is from genome assembly GCA_039545415.1 of Udeniomyces megalosporus. NCBI lineage: Eukaryota > Fungi > Basidiomycota > Tremellomycetes > Cystofilobasidiales > Mrakiaceae > Udeniomyces > Udeniomyces megalosporus. The sequence continues at coordinate 446,569 of BCKM01000002.1, read as the reverse complement.
TTTCTTACGACGGACGCGTCTTGCTTGGTTCGATAGGGAAACTTGGATGAGCGTCTTACCGATACCCTTGTGTGGGAGCTCATGTTGCAGGTCAGTCCCCTTGTACTTGATGGCGTGATGGCCATTTGATCTAACCTTTTGACGATCCTCCATCTAGGCTGGTCCTGTCGGTCAGTCGGATTCTCTCCGATTCGAACCAATACCGGCATTTAGCTTGAGTCTGCTGCTGATTGCCATCATCAGATCACGCAACCCTGACTCCTTGATCACATTGTCCAACTTCCTCAGTCAACGTTCACCTGCCCAAGGATCGAATCTCTCAGACCCACCAAGGTTTTGGCTTCTGCGAGTTTCTCACAGAGGACGACGCCGAATACGCTTGCAGGATCATGAACCAGATCAAGCTCTACGGAAAGCCCATCAGAGTCAACAAGGTACGCATTGTGTCCACGCATCTCGGTGATTGATCATGAGCTCACCCTGCTCTAAAAACAATCTAGGCATCATACGACAAGAAGCAGCTGGATGTCGGAGCCAACTTGTTTATCGGTAACCTCGACCCAAATGTCGACGAGCGAATCCTTTTCGACACATTCTCGGCGTTCGGAATTGTCTCCCAGACCGCAAAGGTGAGTGGCGTCTCGATGCGGATTTCATGGACCACCTGGCTGACATGCTGCTCTTGACGTTTCCTCCCTTGTCCTTTGATTAGGTCGCTCGCGATCCCACTTCTGGAGAATCAAAGGGTTACGGTTTCGTTTCGTACAACGACTTCGAGTCAGCAGATGCTGCGATTGAGCAAATGAACGGTCAATTCCTCATGAACAAGGCCATCACCGTTCAGTTTGCGTTCAAGAAGGACGGTAAGGGAGAGAGGCACGGAACTCAGGCCGAGAGGTTACTGGCAGCTCAGGCCATGAAGAACAATGTCATCCCGGGTGGAGGAGGTCTCCCAGGAGGAATGCTGGCAAGACCTGGGATGCCCGGGATGCCACCACAGGGAATGCCCACCCAAGGAATGCCTCTTCAAGGAATGCCACCTCAGGGTATGCCTGGTCAACCTCCGCTAGGGTGCGTCATAAAACTAGATCTCGAATCCTCTCTACTCATCATTGACGCGAACGATATTGTCTCTCACAGATACCCAAACGGGTATCCTGGCGGTCCTCCCTCTGCTCCTCCTCCTCCTCCAGGATTCGCTCCCTCTCAAATCACTGCACCTTCACCCTACGCACCTCAGCAGTATGGTGGCCAGATCCCACCACCACCCCCACCGCCCGGATTTGGAGCTCAACCGAATTACTCAATCCCACCACCTGGGTACCCCGCCATGCCCCCTGGATTCTCGGGATCGCCTGCCAACGGTCACTCGATTCCTCCTCCACCTCCCCCACCTCGGATGATGTGATTCGGCTGGTGAAATATTAATGAGATGTAGAATGGAAACTGAGAATCGAGAGTGTGTGAGATTTGAAATGAGGTTTGGGTTGAGGAGGCCTTGGGGGAGGACGAAAGATTCTAACCTCCGTCTCCCTCCCTCTCTCCCGTCGCCCGGTTCGCTCTCCTTGCCCCTGCGCGTCCTGTCCGATGACCTCACTGCCATCCTGGTTCTCGGATCTCATCCAGACTGCAGCCGCTGCCCAACAATCAGAGCTACCACCCTCCCAGCACTTCTCTCCTTCCCAATACGACCAAGAAGAATCTGATCAAGCTCAAGATTCCGCTCAGCCGGGATTAGCCTACCCTGCTGACGACGGACACAACGCCCACCATCACTCAGAACCCTATCCGGCTAATGGGGAGGATGAATCAGCTGTTCACGACGCTCAGTCTGGCTTGACCATGGAAGGATACGAAGAGGTTGATCCCGAGTGAGGATCGCTGGCTGTTTCTTGTCCTGCCCTTCGTGCCATCCTCGATGCTGATAAAATTCCCCCCGAAACTTGACTTTCTTAACCTCGTCAATGAAACCAGCCTCCAGATGTATCAGGAAGGTGATTCAGCTCAACAAGGTTATGAGGATTCGTATCAGCAACAGCAACAACATCAGCAATCTGGCGTCGATCAATCCGACTCTCATTTGGGCTACGAACCTTCAGCTGAGGATGGTGCATATGCTCAAGCGCAAGAAAGTCAAACTAAGATTGAGGAAGCTGAAAACGCAGACTTGGGAGCCTTTGTAGCGCAGCTCGAATACCAACAGGTCACTCGTACGTACCCCGAATCTCTGCGGATATCGTCCAGATGATTGTCATTGTGTGCTTACTCGAGATGCGACATCTCGATAATCGTTCCACAGCGGACGAGTCGACGCAAGCCAACGACCTCGCCTACCTCACCGCTGAGACGACCGATGATTCTGGTTCGAAGAAACGCAAACCCGACCATGCCCCCGTCGCGTCGACATCCATATCAGACACGAACGGTAGCCCGAAACGAGCTCGAATGAACACGATGGACCTTGGCAACGAGCGATCGACTGAACCTCGCGTCTCCCGGATCGGGTTCGACACCGCTATCGATGGTCTCAAAGCGAGCGTTCCTGCTCTTCGAGCTTTCTAGTGTGTACTCCTTCCTTTATCTGGCTCGCACGCGTGAAATATTGACGCTTGGATCAAATGTCACACGTCTGGTAGCCAAATCGCTCCCTTCCCTGAAATTACCGAATCGGGTCTCATCGATGGCGTCCATCCGATCGAGCAAGAAAGTCATCTCGCCATTCTATTTGCCACTCGAGATTATATCCATAGTCTAGGATCGGAAAAGGCATCGAGCAAGAGGGAGTTGGCCGGAATGGAGGAGTTGCTGAGGGAAATCGGAGGAGACGAGACTGTTCAGGCGTGGAGGCAGGTAAGAACTTGACTGAAAAGACCTTCTCCCTCGTCTGCAGTTGCTCATGACCATCGTATTGACTTCCAATCTCACGTAAAGGAGGCAATCTCCGCTGAACTCGCCCGAGAACCTTCCCCGGACGGACTCGACTTTACCCCTCTCGAACAACTTGATATCGAACCGGCGGAGGATGAGGAAGTCTACATCGATAATCAGCCTGCCTCTTCGGCAGCCTTTTACGATGCCTTTCAAGCTGCTGTTGCAGCTGCTGCGGCGTCGGCGGCAGCAGCAGTGTCTCCAGTCGCTGGTGGGAAGAAGGGTAAAGCGTCGACTGCCAAGAAGCCTAGAGCTTCTGGAGGAGCCGCCAAAGGAAAGGGAAAGGGCAAGGGGAAGGGAGCAGCAGCGGCGGACGGTTCTCTCTCATTGGATTCGACCGACGGCAGCAACTCGATCCATTCGGACCTTCAGGCACTCTACCCGCTCGCTCACATCGACCCTTCTCATCATCCCCGACATTCCCCTCATCTTGAAGGTGGCGGCAACGCTGTCGCTTCAACTTCTTCTCACCCAACGTCACCCTACGATCAACCAGAAGCGATCGAGGACCCAAACAACCCCCAACACGCCCACACAAACCTTTCTACCGTCCAAGACTTCCTCGCTGCTTATCCTCCCGGATCCAACACGACGCTTGAATCCTTCGCCGCAGCATTTCATCAACAGCAAGTAGCTCAGGCGGCGCTTCAACAACAACAAGCTACCACCGACGCCCCTTCAGTTCCCGTCCCAACAAGCAAAGATGAGATAGCCAAGCAGAAGAATCGAGAGAAACAACGTCGGTTCAGGGAGAGACAGAAGAGGAAATTACAAGAGCTCGAGCGTCAAGTCCAAGCAATGGAGGAAGCCAAACGGTTGCAGGCTCTCAATCCCAACGGTCTGCCAGAAGGATTTTCTCTTGAGGGTCAAGGGGGTGGAGGATCGAACGTTCAAGGTGGACCGATTGGGCTGGCAGAGTTGGGATTCGAACAGCATGCAGCTTTGCTGGAGCATGGTGCTCTCTTGGGTCTAACGGCAGCCACTCAAGCCGCTCATCAACAACAGCAACAGCTGCAACAACAACAACAGCAGCAGCAAGAGGAAGGAGCTCAACAGCTTCAGCAGCAGCAAGGCGAAGGATCTCATCCTCAAGTCGATCAACTTTCTTCAGAACATCAGCAGCAACAGCAGCACGACTCATCCATCGAAACATACCCCGATCCTTCATCGATCCACCCGAACCCAGAAGAAGGAACGACATCCGACGCCTCTCATCATCACCATCACCATCATCAACAACATCAACATCAACATCACCATCACCCACACGACGACGGTTCGATCGATCCTAACCTTGGCCAACACGATGAACATCAACAGCATCACGACGTCGACGATACCAACGTCACCAATGGAACAGTCCAAGAGTCCACCACCGGCTCTGTCACTGCCGCCACGTCGGAAGAAGAGGCCGATGCAGCAGCGGTAGCAGCTTACGCCTACGACATGGAACAACATCCAGACTTTGCTAGTATCGCTCATAGTCTAGCCAACATGCAAGCTGATCAAGCGGCCCTGGTTCAGTACCATCAAGATCAATCTAACATCGCCGCCTCAGCAACAATGGAGGAAGGGGACGGAGAAGGCCAAGCAGTCGTTGAGCAGCATCATGAAGGGGGAACAGAGGACGCGTCAGAATGAACTGGGTTCGTTCGAGGATGGTATTAGCTTTTTTTCTTTGGGGGGGG
>BCKM01000002.1:379521-441853 GCA_039545415.1 Udeniomyces megalosporus | reverse complement strand
GAGGGGATACAACTCATCTACAGATTTAAAGAAACTAAAAGAAAAAAAAGCAGAAAAAAAAACGGTCCAGGATCGGGCTTTTATGAGGTTGGATCTCAAATATATACCCCGAAAGAGACGTTGGCCCGAAAAGAAGTAAATTTATTTCGTGTCTCTTTTTTTTTTTTTTTTTGGTCATTTCAAAATCGTTGGAAGATCGCCCAAGGTAACGAGAAGAAGAAGAAGAAGCAGAAAGAAAAAGGATAAGAAAGTCACGTCGAGGAGTAAACGAGTAAGAAAAGGTGGGAGTATCGAAGAGCGGGATGAGGGGAGGTGAATGAGGAGGAGAAGAAGAAGAAGAAGAAGAAGAAGGAAGAGGAGGAGGAGGAGAGGATGATTTGAGAAAGAAAGGGGAAACGAGAATTGAATGGGCGAACGAATGACAAGGTGAAGACCCAGAAAGAAAGCGATGTGAGAACGAATGGATCGAAACGAACGGGAAGCTACATGGTAGGAGGAATCGTGTAAAAGAGAAGAAAAAGGCAAAGAGGAGGAAAGAAAGAGGGGCACAAACGGGGGCAGCGCAAGGCAAGTCGGGGAAGCCAAGTTGGTTGGTGAAAGTAAGGAAGGCAAGGGAAAGAAAAAGATCAAGAGAGAGCGAATAGGCAAGAAGGGAGAGAATGGGGAGAAGGGTGAGAAAAGGGTGGGACGACGAGTACCGCAACCCCTTCCTTCTGCTTGGCCCCTTTGTAGCCCTTCGTTCCGCCCAGCCTGTCGCCATCCCCTTACTTTCTCTCTCTCTCTTTCCCCTCGTTAATCAAATCTAATCATCACCGGCATCGCTTTAGCAACAGTTGCCCTTCTTCGCAGCTCCTCCATCATCGGCTGTGGGCGAAACAGTGATGTTCTCTCCTCCTGCTGGTCGGACAACGTCGTTTGATGACTCGAGAGCTTTCGATGAGACGATCTGGTAGATTTCTGTTGACGATTGGCAAGGTTAGATTAGTCGTCGGAGAAGTGTCAGGGAAACAGGATAAGCTCAACAACCAGCTCGGGTGGTAGATGGACAAGAGAGGAAGGGCACGAACCGGCAAGAATGTTCTGGAAGGCAGACTCGACGTTGTTAGCATCGAGGGCCGAGGTCTCGATGAATGACAGGTTGTTCTCGGCTGTCGACGCAAGATCAGGAACGAAATCAGCTCGAGTACGTGCGTGATTTAAAGACCCGTCCTCATCAAACATCCCGGTTCGATCGGGCCACTCGAACTCTTCCCCCATCTCGGGTTCGACTCTCCGCTTTGTCAACACCGCTTCGCACAAAGTCGATCAGCGACCAAACTCACCAGCAAAGGCCTTAGCCTCCTCCGTCGGGACTGCTCGCAAATGTTTCAAATCGCTCTTGTTACCAACGAGCATGATAACGATGTTAGAGTCGGCGTGGTCTCGGAGTTCCTTGAGCCATCGAGTGACGTTGACGTAGGTGGGTTGCTTGGCAATGTCGTAGACCAGGAGAGCTCCAACCGCTCCTCGGTAGTAACTGATTGGTCAAGGTGTCGTATGGATAATGAGGTGCGCGTTCAAAGTGAACGTGGAAGAGCAGTGTGGGCCAGGTCGATGTGCGGTCCGAAGACAAGGAATGATGCGATGCGCGGGTGAGTGAATGTTATCGCTGTGAAGTAGCAGACACTCTGAATGACGATAACTCACGCAGAAGTGATGGCTCGGTATCTCTCTTGTCCAGCTGTCAACAACAAACCACCAAGACGTAGATATTCATGGGCGAGGAGTTAGCTAGACAGGCCTCTCTTACGCGCACCGGATCCAAGTCACTTTCCGTCTCCCTTCTTAGATCGCTGCGTCTACTCCAACGAAGCCTTATCCGTCGGAAGCAACAGATCAGAGATTGATCAGATGAGCACTAACCAGTATCCCAGATCTGAGCCTTGACCGTCTTGTCATCGACCTTGACTGAACGAGTCGCGAACTCAACTCCGATGGTTGACTTTGACTCGAGGTTGAATTCGTTCCGAGTGAATCGACCAAGCACTAGAAGAGTCGTATGGATCAAGGGTCAGAATGTGTGACGCATGCGAAAGAGAGACGAGACAGGTAAGGACGAGTGAGGAAGGGAGGAAGAGGGGATAAGCATTCGAGACAGGCAGTGTGGGGGATTGCGAGAGTGAAAGATATTGTACGTCAGCGAGAGTCAGAACCATATGACCAGGTGAACAAATTGTAACGTACGGTTTCTGTGCAGACAAACCACGGGCGCGGATAGGGACAGAGCAAAGAGAGAGAGGGGGACGAGCAACAAGGTCAGCAGGGGTCCATCTCCTCCCTCACTCTTCAAGGGCTTTCTCTCCCTCGCCCAAGCGGTGAGACTCACGACTTTCCGACACCGGAATCTCCGATCAGGACGACTTTGAAGAGGTAATCGTAGTTGGATGATTCGGCCATCTGTTTGAAAGGTGGATGTATGGAACGGACGACGGGCGAGGGAAAGGGAAGAGGGGGACAAGTCTTAGGAATGTGTGAGCTGGGGTTCGGATCGATCGAGGTTGTCTGGACTAGGCAGGATGGATGAGGACAGACGATGATGTACTGATAGTGTGTTGTTGGACTGGGTGAGGAGGGTGAGGTGTGTGAGTGGTCTAGAGGTTCTTGTTTGGACCAAGTCTCGAGATCTGCTCGATCGCTCTCTCTCGGTCGTTTCAGATGTGACGCTTTCGACATAACTCAGCAGATGAGATTGAGAACACATGGAAGATAACGATGACCAGAGGATGAGATGGAATCAACTACTAAGGAACAAAACGAAAACAAGAAGAGAAACAAAACAAGCCATCGTCCTCGACGACATCACCGATTCTAATGGGCACTTCCTCGCTTCTTGCCAGTGATGTTAAGGCCGTCCTTCTTGCCCTTTCGACCAACCGCACTCAGAGGAACGTAGGCAAATGGATCCGGTGCACCAACACGCTTGACGTCTCCCCCAGCATGCTACAATTGACAGACCAAACAAGACGGTGTCAGTCCCGACCAGGTGAAAGGAAAACAAGCAACTTCACTGACCTTTGCCTTGAATTCTCCTCCGACCTTGGTCTTGACCTGCTTCTCCTTCTTGGCCTTCTTGGGCGCGGAAGTGGCGTCGGCCATCTGTTGAGAAGAGAACAGTCCAACGTGGATGAGCGTTGGGTCCGACCAAACTGAGAGCATGTGAACAGGTAAGAGAATTGGCACTCACAGAAACATCTCCCTCAGCCTCAGTCGCTCTTCCCCTCTTGGTATCCTTGTTGAAGATGACCTTCCCTCCCCGGCCTCGAGTCATTCCCTCGGTACTCGTCAGCTGATCCTGGTAAGCTCGACCTTCGACATCTTCCTCCATCCTCGAGCTAGCACCGCCAGCAGCGGCTTCTTTGTCGTCGTCCTCGTTGATGAGCATTCGACCAGTATCGGCATCGGTCTTGAACTTGGAAGCATCCTGTCCTGGCTTACGACGACGAGAAGCGGCGTTGGGGTCGTTCTCTGAAGGAAGAGAAGACGGTCAGGTGCGGGGAAAAAAACCGTCAGTATACGAGAGACTACGAGATGAGGAAAGATCCACGTACTCGAGATTCGACCAGCGAGCGTTCGGTCCAACAGATCCATGGGCTCATCGCCGTCCTCACGAATGTAAGTTGGGCCTCTAGCATCCTTTTCTCGACCCTTGCCCTTACCCTTTCCTCCTCGAGTAGTGTTCTGGTCGCCTCTCTGAGCGCCTCCAGCCTCATCGTCGGAGTCGTCGAGCTCAGATTCGGATCCGTACAGTGCATCCTCGAAAGCGTTTCCAGTTGAAGTTCGGGGCTTGGAAGGCTCCTGGGGGATTGTCGACAACACGAGGCAGGCAAGAGATCAGCAGACGAGCACCTTGAGGGAAGCAGGGAGTTAGAGAGAGCAAGACTTACATCGTCGTCAGAAATGTCACCAGCACCTCCCTCAGCAGCGTCCTGCTTGGCAGCCTTCTTTCTCTTACTCCGCTCCTTCCTCTTCCTGATGTTCTCGAGGAATTTGATACCGTCTCCTTCGACTCCCTCCGCGTGTTTGGCGACCTCGTCGTATCCAAACTTCCTGATCAGACGCTCAAAGATGTGGCGAACCTTGCCCTTGAAGTGATTCTTGTGGTCGTGCGACCAACCGAGCAGACCGGGAACAAGTGCTGGAAGATGAGGTCGGACGTCTGATGCGGTGAGCGTAACGACGATGACCTTGACGAAGCCGAGCGATGACTTGACGATCTCTCGGTTGTTCGACGAGATGAAGACGGCGAGGGTGGCGATAAGGTCATTGATCATAGAACCAGGAATTGAGTCTGTTGGATGTTGGAGGAGGAGAACGTCAGCAAGCTGGACGGTCGCAAACAGTCAAAGGAGTCACTATGGTGATGCTGACCCTTGAATTCGAAGAGCAAACGCGAGATAGCCGTGATAGTGGCACTAATCATGTGAGGCGAGGTTCCGGCCAAACCGGCAGCCACCATGGTGATGTACTCTGGGATGTTGGCAGAGGCTACAGGCAAGAGTGAGGCACGACGTCAGTTGCTATACTGGTAGATCAGTGAGAGAAAGAACACACTCACCATCAGCCATCTCGTCTTCCTCCATGCCATCAACGAGACCTCTCTTGATGACTCCTCCCTCAGACATCTTGTTACCCATGAGGACAACAAGATCAAAAGCGGCGTCTCGTGTCTTTTCGTTGACCTCCTTGGTGGCCAGAACGGCCTCAGGGAGGAGCGAGGGGATAAGATGAAGTTGATCGGTAGGGAAGACTGGAATGAGGACGGCGAGAAGAAGAACTCGATCCTACAGTGCACGCATCGTAGCGTCCAGTCAGCTTGAGAAGACGACGACGGCCAACGTGTCCGGTAGGTCAAACTTACCCTTCGAGCAGCAGCAGCGACGACTTCGCCTCCATCGGCAAGTCGCTTGACGAACGCCTCGATACCCTCTCCTCCAACGAGGACCTTCTTGGTCTCGATCAATCTGGCGAGAACTCTGTAACTCTTCTTCTGAACGGCTGGATCGTCGCTTCCAATCAGCTTCTCGCCTGTAGCATGGGCGAAGAGAGCTTGAGCCGACTCCTTGGGTAAGAAGGGGACGAGCAGGATGAGCAGGTCGAGCATGGTGTGACTGGTAGGAGAAGCCTGACCAGGGCCGGCACCGCTGCTCGCTTTGTTGAAGGGGACCATGAGAGCTTGACCAAGATGGGTGACGACCTTGGTATACGTAGCGTTGATGTCGGGCTCGCTAGTGACGCCGAGGTACGAGGTGATGACCTCACCGACCATACCTCGCTGCTCTCGACCGACTTGGGAGAAGACGTTGAAGAGAACGGCGAGAAGGTTTTTGGCCATCGACTTGAGGAACGCAAGGTTTCGGACACCGGCAGCTTGATCCAGACCGAACGAGGAGAGGAGCTCAGCGGCAGGAGCCGACGAAGTGGAAAGCGATCGAGAGGTCTCGACCAAGGTCTGGAGAGACCTAAGGAGAGTGGGTCGAAGAGACGGTTGGGTGTAAAGGACTTGGGTGATGAGGGCGGCGAACTCGTTCGTGAAAGCCTGAAGGAACACAGACGTCAAGAGAGATGTCAGCAAGAGTCGCGTCAAATGTTAAGGTCACAAGTCACGACAGGCTAAACAAACCTTGGTCAGGTCGATGGGTACGTCGCAGAACCCCTTAAGACAAGCCCAAACTTGATCGACAAGTGCCTCGTAGACCTTTGCTTCGATCGGACGAACGCTCTCCGAGGCGGTCTTGGCGTTGAAGAGTCGTTCGGAAAGAGGAACGAGGACCTTGGTGAAGTAGGAAAGCGAAGTGTTGGTCGTACGGTTTCGAAGGAGTGGCAAAAGGAATGCTCGTCCGGGCTCCGAAGGGTCTCTGAGCATGACAAGAGACGCAAATGAGTTTTGGCTAGACAAGTCAGGCAATGGAAGAGTGAACCTAGACGAACCGGTTGGCCTCAACATTGAGGGGCAAAGCCTCGAGGAGACTCTCAGGTCCAACAACCTCGATGGTAATGCCGAGAACCTCATCTGCCTTCTCCTTGTTCTCGAATCCCTTCTGGATTCTCAGACCACCGACGTCCCTGACCAAATCCATAGCAAGCCACTGAGCAGCGGTCGCAAGTCTGGGGTCGAACTCGCTGGCGTTTGTCGGACTCGAGATGCCAACAGGTCGAAGCCTGAGTCGAGAGATGAGAGCAGTGAGGATAGTGAGAGTAGAGGGAAGGAAGGGGAGAGCCCGAAGGGCGTGGAGGGAGGTCTGAAGGTTGGCGATGATTTGGGTGAGGATAGAGGCAGAGGACGAAACCTTCTGGTCCTGGGGATGGATCTGCTTCTTGCCTCCAGCAACCTTGGACTTTGGAGCAACGGGAGAAGCACCGAGGACCCCGCCGGCCTTAATCTTCTCGTCGATCGAGGCGATCATCATATCCTCAGTGATGCAGTATCGAGCCATGCCGACGAGTGCCCGCTCAGCAGCCTTGCCGACACCCCTCTCCTTTCCGCCCTCGCCGCTCAAATAACCCCAAACCAAGCCCCAGACCCGACCGAACTCGGCGGAACAGGCAGTCGGATCCTCTCGCGACCATGAAATCATGCCGTTCTCGACGACCTCGAGCCAGGATGGGATGACAGAGTTGTCGGTAGGAGGTGTGTTGAGAATCTCGAGGAGGAGGAGAGGAATCTTGTGGGCTTCAAGGGAGTTCTGCGAGGTTGATTGCGAGAGAAGGTGGGAAAGTAGGGAGAGGGTGGTTGCTTGAAGGTGAGGGTGGGCAGGAAGGGGGAGTAGAACACCGAGCAGGGGAGTGATTTGCTACAAAAGGCCGAGGATAGAATGTCGCGAAAAAGTCCCATGATTAGTCTTGGATTAGTTTTCATCCAGTCACTCGTTAGACAGCAACCAAGGCAAAGAAGGGGATTCCTGGGAACTCACGTCGCTGGGCCAGCTAGCAGCCACGATCCTGACGAAACCGACAGCCCAGATCCGCCTCTGCTCTCCCTCATCGCTCCTGACTCGCTCGCTCAGAACTTTGACAAGCCACTTGGCAACTCTCTCGGCATAAGGATGCCTGACGGCAGGAGGAGGAGGTGCAGCAAGTACGTCTCGAACAGCCTCCTGGGCAATCTTTCGAACTCTCGGTCGCGAATCGAGCGAGACCGAGAGGAGGGTGTTGAGCGTGCTAATGTAAGGATTGGTGGTGAGGGCAAGGGTAGGAGCGGAGATGAGGAGCTGCTGAAGGATGTGAATGAGGGACCGGAGGGAAGGAGCAGAAGTCGAGCAAGGGGCAAAGAGAGAGAGTAGGGATTGGGATTGACCTGCAGCCTCACTGGATTCGGGAAGACTGGCAGCAGAGAAGAGTGGACCCAAAAGACCAAGCTCATTCTGGGCGTGGTAGACGGCGGGGGGGACGTAGTCGACGACTGTCGAGAGGAGGTAGAGGACTGCAGGGATGAGGTCACCTTCTCCGACATCGAGCTCTCCTGAAACGAGCTCTTTGGTGACTGCTTGCTGGAGAGTCTGAACGAGAGCTGCGTAGTATGCGGTCGGAGTGATTGGTTCTGGGAGGGAGGACTCGAGAGCCTTTAGGAGGAGAGCGGGCTTCTTTTGGTGAGGAAGCTTTGAGCTGGTGTGAGGCCTCAGTTTTGAGAGGGCATCCTCGATGAAGAGTTCTGGTGGAGACATTGGAGGTAGGGGAGGGAGGAAAGGATGTGACCCTAGAATGAAGTCGATGGGGGAGGTGGGGTGGAGGGTGGGAGACCCAAATTTCAGAGACGGCAAACGGTAGAAGCGAATAATGCCAACGCCTCTCGTAGAGAGCCCCACTCCTCGAACCTCTCCACTGCCATCATTCGACAGACCCAAAGCCACTGCTCAATCGACATGGTTTATATGTCCTCCTTACTTCCAGCTTGCCTCGTAGTCTCCGCTATATCTGCGAAAGCGATCCCACACCCGCCAAACGTGGACCATCCCACCCGTTCGATCCCACCACCCGTGACCAACCTTCAACTGGCCTCCCGCTCCCCGGATACTGGACTCGATCTAGGTTCTACTGGCTGGCTGGGATGGCTATCTGGGCTCGGCTTTGGAGACGCTCAACTCAAGTTGCTCGTGAGGTCAAAATGATTCTTGGACTTCTGCCTGCCGAACAACCCGCAGCTGATCCCTCCCCTCTTTTCCCTTGTCTTCCTCTCCTCATGTCCTCCCCGTCTTAGTACCCCAATACATCGCTTGATCAAGACACGTTTCCCTCTCGATCTGCCTCATTCACCCCTCGCATTTCATCCCTACTTCCAGACACAGACGGATCGTCTTCGTCCACGATCCAGGGTCTACTTCAGCCCGTCACTGCCTTCTCTCCTCCTCCTTCCCGAACCAACAATTCTAATCCATCATCGTCACCATTGAACCTCCATGGCTGTCCTTCATTTGCGAGGTATGGACCAATCCTTCACTCCTCGCAGAGTGAGAAGCATCCATCCGCGCCCCCCCGTCGGTTCGCTCTCGCTCTTCGAGGCGAATGCTCATTTTTTCTCAAAGTCAAGGAAGCCCAGAGGCTTGGTGCGGACGCTTTGATCGTCGGTGATGATGTCGAATACCCAGGTGAGACGGATGCCGAGGGTAGAAACCGAAGGAACCTGATCTCGATGTATGCTCCTAGTGGGTATTCTCTCTCTTTCCTCCGAAGTAGTCCTCTGTACTCTCGACCCTCAAGTTTGACACCTCCGTTCTCCTATCACGTAGATGAACAATCGACTGAGCTTATCCCTGCACTGTTCGTGTCTCGAGCAACCTTTCTCGTGCTTCGTGACGAGTTAGAGATCAGCTCAGAGGGAGTCAAGATCCAGCTTTCTCAAGAGGACGGTTGGGAATGGTCAGTCTTCAATTTTCCGATCACCTTAGTGTCATGGTAGATATCTTGGCTTACACAGGCTTCTCTCGTCAGGCCCCTTATGGACCTTCTCTTCCTGCTCCTCTTGCTCCCCTCTATCCTCACTCTCTCAACTCTTGCCCTTCATCACATCCGAGTTCTTCGAAAGCGACGTCAAGACCGCGCTCCTCTCGCCGTCGTTCAAGCCCTCGAGACACGTGTGTGGACGCCTGATGGTTGGGAAAAGGACGACGAGTCGTCATCCGATACCTCTTCCATCACTTCATCCACCTCTCGACCTACCTCACCTTCAGCACGCGACGAGTCATCTAGGGCCAAACCAATCTCAAAGGCCCGAATGGCGGTCGTTGCTCAGTCAAACGAAGGCGAAGCCTCGACATCGTACACCTCAACTAGTCCGCTTGTCACCGAACCCGGCGTTACAGTAGCCTCCGAGGATGCGGCTACCTCTGGATCTCTAGACAGTACTCGAACAAAAAATACAAAGAGAACCGGGAAATCGAGCTTGGTTCCCCCTAAACCAAAATACTACTCGACTCAAGAGGTACGTGACGATACATGTCTCAAGGTCTTTCTTGATCTGATTCTCGATTTAATCTCAACTCTCACCCTGCACATGCGACTAGTGCTCGATCTGTCTTGAAGAATTCCAACCAGGAGAAATGGTGACTCTCCTTCCCTGTCGACACGTCTTTCACACGAATGAAATCACCGAATGGTTAGCTGGATTTCAAAAGCTTTGCCCGACATGCAAGCACGACATCTCCCTCCCTTTGCCACCAAAGACGACCGTCAGACCACCAACTATATCTAGCGCCGGTGTCGTCGATGGACGCGAATCAAGGTTGGACGAAGCAAGAAGACGTTCCATTCCAGGGACTGATGCGGATGAAACTACGCCGTTGTTAAACCCCTCTACCTAGTCACATCCGTTCCCCTCCACCGTGAACCTCTTCTCGATCACACTTGTCTACAGTCTCTCCATCTCTTCGCTTGTTGTTGTTCTTGTTGTTTTTTTTATTTCACTCCCATCATCTTTCACTCCCATCATCTTTCACTCCCATCGTCCTTCACTCCCATCTGTTTGCACGTGTTCCGACGAATGGCTCGGTCCATCATCACCTATGCTCCTCCTCATCGACCATGTCTATCGCTCAACATCATGCTCCTCTGACTTGGATTGTCTCAGCTTGTACGAGCACAGACGTACTCTCGGCTTCCAACGCAAACCCCCTTTTATCGTTTTCTTCCACTCCTCATTCAACTCTTTTGATGACGAGACGCTTCCTACACACACACACGCAGTTGACGATGGTCTGCCTCCTCCCTCAATTAGGCTGCCATACGAACGATTTCATATATTCAAACAGACCTATGCGAGATTAGATAAACGTAAAGAAGAAGACAGACATGTCAAAGAAGGGCATCCCTGGTCCTTCAACCATCTCTCTCTCGAGACAATTGTTCTCGAGCGAGTTCCATGAGGTCCCAATCATCTTGATCTTCTTGTGCTTCCTCCTCTTCTCGATCGACACCTTCTCCGATCCATTCTGTTTCACCACCAGTTCGTTCCATGTTTGTCGTCGTCATAGAAGAAATCCTCTTCTGAGCGCCAATCAACATGCCACCGACTGTCCCAAGACTTAATCCATCGGGGACGAGATCAGAACCAGCTTTGTTGGTCGCTCTTCGTCTTCGTTCTTTTTCTCTCGCAGCTGAGAGAGAGGATGGAATGATGGATGATGTCGAGGACGACTTATCTGATGAGGATCTGAAGGAGGCGTTGTGTTGGGATGGACTTGAAGGTTCGAGGTGGGAAGAGAGAGAAGGATGATCGAATGAAGGTGGAAGAGGGACTTGAGTTGGAGTGGGTCTTTCGTGAATCTGGAGTGAGGAGAGAAGGGAAGAAAGGGCTTCGGGGAGTGGTTTGGTTGGAACGACGGGGTGTATCGGTGGTGTCGGTATCGGTGGTGTCGGTATCGGTGTGGTTTGTATCGATGGGACTGCCAACGAGTTTGACGACGGTGTTGAGGTTTGTTGAGACACTGGAGTCAGTTGGTCTGTGGATCGATAGCGATAGACGTCCAACGTTGTACCATCCGAGGTGATCGTCCCATCAGGTCCTTCCATCATCACGTTCTCTACCTCTCCTTCGCCTGGCGAACGATCATGTTTCTCGCTGTCTTCAGCCAGGTAACCTGTTCTCTCCCTTCTCAATCTCTCCTCCACCTCTTCCAACAGTTCCCATTGTCCCCACCCATCCGAATCTGCATCTTCCCCTCTACCCTCGTCATCTCCACCTACCCTTAGCGTCTCCATCCTCCCAAGCCCTTCAACCCTTTTCTTGACCCACTCCCATCTCCTGGAACACTCCCCTCTAGATTCCCTACAGAATCCCTCCCAATCGTTCCCGTTCACTTGCACGATTCGTTTCCCACCCCCACCGATGGGTGAGAGGATCTTTGACCGAGGATTTGGATAGGAGACGTATGATTTCGATGGTTGATTGGAGCACGGTGGATACGAACACAGAAGCGAGAGATGACGCTCGTGTAGGATTTGATGATAAGTCGAGGAAGGTAGATGATAAAGCTTTGATCCATCATCGAAATCAAAGGTAAGATGATTTTACGCGATTGGAATCTTCAGTCTAAAGCTTTCCCTCCCCCCTCCTTCCCCCCTCTTTCTCCCTTCGAGGATTGAGATACAAATAAACCAGGGTGGACCGACGTACAGCTCGTTTGAAAGTTGTTCGATCTACAGCTCCATCGAGTAGGCGTTCCATCCAAGTTAGGATCTCCCTTTGTCTCTCTGCTCGACTCACGAGGTTCTACAACTCAAAAACAACATGAAAAAAAAAACCCCCAGCATGGTCATGATGTACCAGAGATATGTAAGAGATCCATCAACTTTCACCCGAGCTATCTCCTTAACGCCAAGTTCGATTTGGTCAAGGAAGACCCGTCCGATGTACCGTACCTTACCTCTCGTAAGGTAGTTTGCTCCTGGTTCAATCTTCGTGGCGTCGTACTCTCAGCCACGTGCTGAGAGGATGTCGACTTCCGCTGAGTCGGTGTACCTGACGGCATGCCTTTTCTTTCTCGGGACAGAGTCTGAACAGTGAGAGTTTGGGGACTTGGAAGGGGAAGGTCGGATTCGAGACTTCCCAGCCCGTTTCTTCTTTTTTTTTTTTCGTTATTTTTCGGTCCCGTGCGACGAGTTCAAGTGCTCTTAACAAAAATCATGCGATCGCGCTGTTCGTGTATGACTGGGAACGAGTACAACATAAGGGATGGAAAGAAAGAGAAGACAAAGAAAATGAAACAGAACGGTCAGGCGAAAAGGACGATCCCTGATCAAAACGTCATCGTCCTATCCTGACGTTCAGACAGGAAACTAGAGGAGAAGCCAAGAAAGACGCTTTCGCTTCCGTCGAGGCTTGAGCCAGATAAAGAAGCGGTCGATGAGGAACACGACGAAGGTGTAGAGAAGCCAGAAGAAGCGACCGAACACTTGGACGATTCGAGCGAAGCAACGGGCTCGATGATCGGAGATGAGGAGAAGGAAGAGTTGAAGGCAGAGGAAGAGGAGAAAGATAGGGTTGGGAAGATGAAGGATGAACCAGAGAGTGTCTCCCTATCAAGGTCGGACGAGTCTTCACTTCTCATGAAGAACCAATCTCCCTCGCCTGAATGCTGTCCAATCTCTTCCAAGAGCGAACTGACTTCCCTCTCACTCCTCGACTCAAAGACGACTCTGATGGCGATCGTCTCGAATGTGTGCCCAAATCCCTCTTGAACAGTCTCAAGCGTCACAAGAGGGTCCAAGAAAGCTCCTCTTTGCGTGAGACCATCGACGAGGGCATCGACCCTTGCAGCGTGCTCCGCATAGGCCTGGCGATGCGATCGGGCGAGGTGCGAGAGCGGGGCATCTAGAGATGGAATAGGCGAGGGAAGAGCAAAGGGGACGAGAAGGGTGGTGGTGGTGAAGCGGGAGGAAGGGTGTGGGGATGGTAGGGTGTGGGCGGGGGAGGCGGAAAAGTAGAGGGAGTGGAGCTCGGCGTCGGTGGTAGGCTCAACGTGCTCGGAAGCAGCGAAGAGAGAACTGGACTGGAAAAGAGAAGGGGCCTGCTTGCTAGTCGAGGCGACCGATCCCTTGAAGTGGGAGGAAGATGGGGGTCGGGCAGTCTTGATGTGCTCGATCTTATCCTCGAGAGTGTTGGCAAGGGCTCGCAGAACAACTGTTTCAAGTCAAGATATCGAGACGTTAAATTTGAATGATGACCAGACGACATGGTGCAGTCGCGACTCACTTGGGGCGTTAGCGAGATTGTCAAAGAGGGGGCGGGCAGCTGAAGAGTAAGCCCTTGAGCTAGCGAACCCTACGTTGGCGACTGATTTGGCGCTTCTCACCCCTGGGCCCATGGGGGTCGATCCCAAGCCACCCAGACCGGTGCGGGCGGATCTGAACCCAGCAACTGAGGGATGGAACGCGGGTCTCGATCCCGAGAGGGCGATTCTCCCGGCGAGTCGACGAGGGAAATGTGGCGAGACTGGCGGGGAGGAAGCGGATAGGAGTCGACGGGCGAGGTGGGATGAGTTGGTGAAAAGCAGTTTGGCGAGGCTCCTTAGGGCCTGGAAATTGAGAGCTTTTGGGTTGTTTGCTGCACCAGCTGAGAATGTGGCGAGGTGAGTGGAGGTGGCGACTCGACGGGGAGCGGCAGACTTTAGATGAGCGCGAAGAATGGGGTTCTTGGTGGATGGATTCAGGATAGGCTTGAGCCTCTTGAGGCAAGCCTTTGGTATTTGAGCCATGGCGAAGAGATGGGTTGACAGATGTTGAGGGGGAAGGAAGGCGAAATGGAGGAGTTTTGAGCGGAATTGCCGAGTCTCCGCTTGACCCCGACACGCGTCCTAACTGTCACGTGACTTTCTTGACAGATTTATCTTAGGATTACATTTTGGATATATCCTGCCAGTGACTTGATTTGGCCTTGGTTGTTCATTCCGTGAATTGATCGACCGTCCAGTCATCATCCGCAAGAAACTCCGATATCGGTGATGGTTGGCTTCAACCCTGGAGTTTCGACCATCCCACCGTCGCTTGATTTCAGCTCAGGCCCAACCTCCATTCCTTCGGACAGCGTTCCGGTCAAACGCACCCTTCTCGACATGTCTCTCGCCAAAACACTACTCGAATGGCTTCCTCACTTGGCTCTCGTAATTTTCTCCTGTCTTCTCGTTCGTTCTTACACTCATCCAGCCCCAACTCGTCCGACGAGATCCGTCGCTCTGCTCGTCCTAGGTGACATGGGGTATGTCGAGCCGTCACTTTCCATGAGTCAACCCCGTCTGTCCGCTGACATCGTCTACATGCACTCCATTCTCCTGCTTCTGACGACACGCGTTCCCAGACGAAGTCCTCGTATGATGTTCCATGCGCAGTCTTTCGCCGACCATGGGTTTCAAACGACCCTGATAGGTTATGAGGGTCTGTACACAGTTATTTCTACCTTGCGATACCCTCATGATTGGGTCTTATGTGCTGACCCTTACTCTAAATCTCTGTAGGCTCAGCTCTTCTTCCTTCTCTCCTGTCCCTCCCAAATTTCCATACCATCAAGATCCCAATTCACCTGTCTTGCCTCAGCAACGCACCTCGAATCTTGTTCCCCATCCTTGCTCCCATCAAGGTGTCGCTTCAGGCTTGGTCGATCCTGGTGATCCTTACACTCAAGATGAAGACCCCTCCAGAGTTCATCGTCGTACAGGTGAGCAGACTTTCTTCATTGAATGAGAAACCTGCCTCTCAACTGAGATGTGCTTGACCTGAGTGCCTTTTTCAGAATCCACCGTCCATCCCAACGCTCGCCCTAGCTCAGATCGTCTGTCGAGCCCGAGGTTCAAAACTCATCATCGACTGGCACAACCTTGGTTATTCTATACTTGCCCTCAAGCTCGGAAAGTCGCATCCTCTCGTAAAAGTGGCAAAGAGGTCCGTCGTCCATCGACCACAAGTCCGGGTGCACCTTGTACTACCCACTAACGACCGAATGAACTGCTGGGGATTCTGCTCATTGCAGGTTCGAACGCTTCTTCGGCCGATCAGCTTATGCTCATTTGTTCGTCACCAAGGCCATGGAGAACTGGCTCGTTAAGGAATGGAAACTCGAGTGAGTGTCCAACTCGTCTCTCGATGGGCTATGCTCGTCTTGATGTGTATCGCTTACGATACTCATGCTGCACCGTCTGAGCAGGGGCAAGAAAATCGTCTTGCATGATCGCTCACCCGAACATTTCCATCGATCGGATCCAATACAAATTCATCACGTAAGTAAAACCTCTCCATGATCCGGATAGCCCATGTAGTTTGCCCTTGAGCTTCTGACGCAAAGTCTCACGTCTCTCTCAGCTGTTTACTCGACTGGCTCCCCATCTTCCAACCCATCTGAGCTATCTGTTCCCGCCTAATCCTCAGCCCACTAAAACTCTGACCACCTCAGCATTCTCTGCTCCTACACCTTTCACTGTACAACATCGACAACCACTCAGTCTTTCGGATGACTCTCCGCCCACTCCGAACCCGATCCTTCGACCTGATCGACCAGCACTCATCATGTCTTCCACCTCGTGGACGTCCGATGAAGATTTCTCTATCCTGCTCAACGCTCTCTCGCTGTATGAGAGAAAGGCAGTTGCAGCAGCTGCTACAAAAGACAGCGAGAAGGACTCGAGGGTGGGTCTCAATGGCAGTAACGACAGATTGCCAAAAATTCTTTGCGTCATCAGTGGTAAAGGACCAGGGAGAGAGGCATTTGAGACGGAGATGGA
The DNA here is from genome assembly GCA_039545415.1 of Udeniomyces megalosporus. Classification (NCBI taxonomy): domain Eukaryota; kingdom Fungi; phylum Basidiomycota; class Tremellomycetes; order Cystofilobasidiales; family Mrakiaceae; genus Udeniomyces; species Udeniomyces megalosporus. Next base: position 426,113 of record BCKM01000002.1, on the reverse strand, counting down.
AACGAGGAGAAAGGAGGAAGATTGGAATTGGGTAGGTGTTTGGTGTTGTTGGGTAGATGTGGAAGACTACCCAAGGCTGTTGGGTGAGTCGTTTTCACGTTCATGCGTGTCTTTTTTTCGCTAGCTCATCAGATCACCGCACGCTTTATCCTTTCTCTCTTCATTCCGATCTTGATTTTGACACAAAACGTGTAACAGGTTCAGCCGATTTGGGTATCTCGCTACATTCGAGTTCATCGGCTCTCGATTTACCCATGAAGATAGTCGACATGTTTGGTTGTCAACTTCCCGTTTGTTCACTCGGATTTGCATGGTGAGAAATGACAATCTGGTTTTGAATCCTTGGAAGTGGACGTTGGGTAGAGGATGTAATCTGCTCATTAAAAAAAAAAAAAAAGAAGGACTAAACTAAACTCACAATCCTGTCACTTTCTTCTGCACTCAATTGCTCGATGGCTCATCATCTTCCCACCACGATCAACCTCAGTCTCGATGAGCTTGTTCAAGATGGTGAAAATGGACTCGTGTTCTCAACGGCTGATGAATTGGCTTCTCAGATGATGGTGAGTTTCCCTCTTCCTCGCAAGAGGACCTCATGTTCTCATACTTCCTCTTCTCATCGACTGACCTCGTTTCCTTCTACCCTCCGTCTCTCAATCTTGACAGAATCTTCTGTCCGGTTTCCCCTCGTCAACAGACAAAGGTCCCCTAGGCGACATGCGTCGATGTCTCGAACTCCGACAAAAAACTTGGGGCAACTGGGCTCAGAACTGGGATCGAAACGTCAAGCCTTTGATCATCAAAGGATCCGGTTCTGGCTCGGCCTCGTCTTTAGGTATATGAGATGAATGTGTTTGTTTGCTTGAGCCGATGTGAGGAGAGGAGAAAATGGAAGCTTTCTCGTCTGTCTTGCTTTCTTCGAGTCTCCGATCACGTTGCGTGGATTCCATTTGGTAGAAAATTACATGAGAGACGATTGAGATTCTGAGCAAGTGACGTTTCGTGTTCCCCTCTCTCTCTGTGTCCCTTCTCCTTCCTAAACGATCTTTCCTCTCTTTGCTTTCTTAGAGCCTGCCATGTGCTTCTCGAGGTCTCCATCCTTCTGCTCTTTCTCCAGTTCATCTCCGAACCGTCTCTTCCGGCCATCCACAGCAGAACGATTCGCTCTTCCTTGACCTCCAGCCTCATCACCTTGCTCGTGACTGCTACCGCCGATATTCGGACTCTTCATCGTCAGTGGTGATCTGACCTCTGTGGGAGAAACCGTGGATGCCGAGTAGAGCGTTTGCGAGGCGTTTGGCTGAAGCCGAGATAGACGTTCGATCTGTTGCTGTCTTTGTGACTGGGGTATAGGATCTCGATAGATTGGAATGGGCCGAGCAACTCGAGAACTGCTGCTAGTGCTAGTCCCAGCGATATATGGGGAACGAGCAGAGTCGATTTCGGCCAAGGATGTGGCTGAAGGATGATAACGGTTCGTAAGATGGGTATCGACGAAGCTGACATGTCTGAGTAAAGCAGACGGACGTACTGGGTTGTCTTGATGGAGAAACAAGCGTGTAAGATTCTCTTGACAACATTTGAGGTTCAGTCAACGCCAGACCTGGCTCTGCTCGTACGGGTCGCGAGGCTGATTTGATGAAGAGTTGTCAGACAGAAAAAGGCCAGACTCCGACCGGATATCCGAACGAGAGTATAAAGTAGATGGGAAGATCACCTTCCAGATGACTATGTATTTGAAGAGGTGAGCAAGGTAGGAATGAAATGACGATGTGCGGCGAGGACCATTCGTCCTAAAAGTAGTCAATGAGTCGATGATCTCAGTCGAACCTGTGTGTGAAGTAATCTCCAGGCATAAATTTTGTAAGCTTACGTCACTGATGAAGTTGAACTGGTCTTGAGGAGGTGGATTAAACGGGAACAGTACAGGTGGACCGAAGCTGATTAGACCTCGCGCGTCGAGGTCAGTTGTGTGCGTTCGATGCTATCGACAGAGTTGGACATGTAAAAAATCTCACCCAGTGATGCCTGCAGATCGAAGAAATAAGCGAGTTGGGTTAGTAGGTTACAAGAGGGTATTCTATGGAGATGTAGATGGCGACCAGGGGCAAGAATCCACCCGCACCTTCGACCTCGAGTCTACCAGCTGCCAAGGGGTTACGACACATGACAAGACTGCAGATATAGGTCGGATAAGTGAACAGATTCGGGTCGGATGTATGGACTGCCTTGCCGCGGTAGCAGAGCAGCTTGATCTCCCCTGACGAGTGAGGCGGAAGCGCTTTCGCAAAATGGAGGCCGTTCTAAGACGAGCGTGAGGGAGAGACGACGATATTTTTGTCAGCAGACCAGTATACAGCCTTGAAATTATGGGGGAGAGCTGAACGTGGCTGACCTTTTCCTTTTGACCTAGTTCGATCGGTCCGAATCCGTTTTCGTTCAGGGACATACCAGACACGACGTTTGATGAGAATCCCTCTTTCCTCCTCAGCACTCGACTGGCGATGAGGTTACCTGCGATAAGTGAGCAGACGTGGAGAGCGACGAGGGACAACGAGTCGAGCGAGAGGGACAGGCTTTGATTCAGGCACCAGTGGTATCTCCACAGCAACTGAGCTCTGGCGTACCATCGACGAGGACATAGACGCACAGATCCTGAAAATTGGCCTGAAGATCGACCATACCAAACACGACCCTGTCATGAGGAGTCACCAGGGAAGGCTTAGTTTGCGGCGTGTCAAGGGAGAGGGATCAGATGAAAGCGAGATCGAGTGCTCACTTGTATGGCTAGTTCCATGGGCGACGGACCGTGCGAAGCGAGGCCGTGAGCTCCTACTGGCGAAGCAACGTGGCAGAGAGAGAAACAGACATCGCCGGAGCTTACAGAGCCGAAGGAAGCCTCAATCATTTGTCGAGAGTAGTGCCGAACGTTACCAGGATTGGTCTTCTTGGGAAGGGGGAACTCGTGAGCGAAGCCACGGTCAGGGTCATCAGCAGCTGCAATCAGGGCTTGAAACCCTTCGATGGTTGGCTGGAGAGGGTAAGATGGGACCCAAGGTGGAGGGAAGATTGGAGTAATAGGGCAGATGAGCAAGGGGCTATGAAGTGAAGATGATCATGATAGAAATACCGAATGAGAGGTGAGGGGTGACTGACCATGACTTGTTGAGTGTATGCGCTCTGGGAGTTGAGCAGAGGGCAGGCAGTGAGAGGAGGTGGAAGTCAGAGTGAGGCGATGTGGAACACTGGAGCAAAGTGGGAAAAGAATCGTCATCGAAAGGAGGGACAGGGGTTAAGTTAGGTCACGACTTCTAATCGTTTCTGCTCTCAATCTCATTCTATCGAACGAGGACAGCAGGTAAAGCTTTAGAGTGAACAGCCAAGAACCTCTCTCCCAGCATCTTCGGCGTGTAGGTATCCTTTGCCAGCCGAACCAGACCCAGTCCCACTAAACCAACGATCCCGATTGTGCCTCCGACGACCCCCGCTTGACGTCTCGCCCTCGCACCCTTCGAGAACTCGGCGGGTAGGAGCCCCCATCGACGGCCGGCGATCAAGAGACCCGAGACGCCGTGGTAGACGACGAGTCCAGTGATGGAAAGGTAATAAAACGATCCGAGCAAGGGGAACTTCTGGAGCGAGAAGCCGACGAAGCCCAGATCCATCTCGCTAGGGGATCTGAGTGAGTACATGGCAGAGGACAGACATCAGCAGCATACCATGAGTAACTACTTCATAGCGCGATGACTCACAATGATGAGATCGGCGGCGACGCGACTTGAACCGAACGCGACACACATACAGTCAAAGGTAGCCAGCACTGTTAGCGGGGCTCGTGAGGTGTGGTATCACAGCATAGACCCAGACAAAAATTACTCACTAGAAGGAACCCAGCGATGAAGTTGGAGGTGGAGAGCGACGAACGGAAGGGCGAGATACCCTGTCAGCGAATGGGAACTCTTGCGTATCGAGGGAAGGGATCGTGGATAGAAGACACGTCGGATGACCGATGTGACCGCGTGAACGGCGAGTGATCCATAGATGATGATAGGTTCAGCTGATTTGCTTTGGTAGTAGACCTGGGTGAAGGTTTGGTCAGTCGCACAAGAAGGGAGTACAAAGGGACCTGTTTGATGACGCGTCGCTCACTTTGCCTAACAACTGGAAAACGATAGCAAGATCAACATCGTTCACTCTTCGAGATCGGCCAAAATAGACTCACCATGAACCCCGACCCAGCTCGCTCGTCTCCAGTGATGGCAACGATGGCGGGGGGAATGAGGTGGACGAGGAGGAAAGTCGAGAAGAGTGCGCCGGACGCATGCTGAGCGACAGTGACGAGTCGGAGAATCTTGCCTCTTGTGGAGATTTGAATTTCCTCTGGGGGTGCTGGCCACTCCGCGTCGTCGTTGTCCTGATTTGGTAGGGAAACAGGAGGAGAGGACATGTCGAGATGGTTTGCTCCTCTTCGCTGAACGCCGACAATCGGAAAGAGGAGCCAAGATGATTTCGACTTGCTTGGTCTCGTCCCTTCCCCTTCACCTCGCAACATGAGTCTCTCCCCCAGCTCCTCGTACTCTTCTCAGCCTCCTCGACAAACCCTATCTTTTCCCACAGAGTCGAGCTCATCTTCAGCATATGTCCTCACCATCAACCCCCTCGTTGATCCTTCCAAACTCCTCCTCTCCCATGGTACCTCAACCCTCTCGGTCGTCGACAAGGAATCTCTTCGAGTCGTCGATACTTGGCAGTGTCCCGAGGGCCAGGGAGAGGTTGTAGATGTCGCGGTTGATTGGGATGGTTCAGGAAGGGTTTGGTCTTGTGGCAAGGCTGGAAGTGTTTCGTGTTGGGACTCTCGTGTGAGGGGCGGGCTTGGTATCAGTATTGGCAAAAATGGCAAAGGACTGAGAGGTTCGTCTCATCAGACTTGAATGTAGAGGAGGTATAACTAATGCTCACGACGCTTTGTTGTATTATTTACAGCGCCTGGAGGGAGACCAACACCCTTGCTCTCTCTCGCATCAGCTCCCCAACATCACCTGCTCGCAGCAGGCACAGAGTTGACCTCGCATGAAGCTTCCATCATCTACTGGTTCGTCCCATCTTACAACACCTCCTCAAGTGCAAGGATACAGGACTTACCGTTCTTGAACTTGAATCTTGTCAGGGATGTTCGGAACGATGCTCAACCTATTTACACCAACACCTCTTTGCACTCGGACGACATCACATCACTCTCTTTCGCTCCAACACACCTCCATTCCAAACCATTCCCACTCTCACCATCCGACTCTCCTTCTGACTCGAAGCATCAGCCACAACACACATCTGCTATCCTCCTTTCCTCCTCTACCGACGGTTTAATAGCACTTAGTGATGGTTTGGAGCCAGACGAGGATGAATCAGTCTTGGGAATGGGCAATGGTAACGTGAGCGTCGCTAAAGCTGGTTGGACGGGTGGAATTGAATTTGGAGGTTGGGGCGTTTGGGGGAGAGACGACATGAACGGCGTCTCTTGGTGGGATGCTCGAGATGTGAGTAGTCATATTTGGGAATGGGAAACCAATGAGTGCCACATGTAGCTGATGTGTATCCTTACATCTTCCTAGTTCACCCTGGAATGCACTGTTCCCTCGCTCAGGCTTGCCACAGAATCTTCATCGTCGCCAGCTTGGGAAACTGACTACCTCGTTGAGGTTCTCCCCAACCTCCCAGTCTCGGTTGATAGTCGTGTCAGAGGATGTCTTGTCGGAGACAACAGGTCCGTCATATGCTTCGTGTTCTGTGCATGACGATTGAATCTATCTGACGTACCCTTGTCTTCTCATCGCTTAGTGGAGACACCTCCCTTCTGTCCTCAACTTCCACGAGCTCCACACCAGATCTGTTCACTCTTGATCAGACGTTCAAATCTGGATTCAAGGGACACCGAGATGTCGTCCGCTCAGCGTACTACGATGCGAACGTGAGTCTCTCATGCCGTTTCATATAAGCAGAGACTTAAGTTAGATTCTGATCAAAGTAATCCCTAAAAGTCTCAAATACTTTACACTGGTTCGGAGGATGCTATCCTCTGCTCTTGGTCGTTCGAAGGACATCAGCAACAACAACGACAATTGTTACAAGTAGGCACCATGGATACCGACGTCGCGATGGACGAGCCCGAGCCGATACAAGTACAGGTAGAAGGATCGAAGATGGACGAAGACGAGGAACTCGGAGGCGGAAAGAGGAAGCATGGGGACGAAGACGAAGAGACCAGGAAGAAACGAAAAGCGGAAAAGAAAGAAAGGAAAGCAGCAAGGGAGCTCAAGAGGGAAAAGAAGCGGCTGGAAGGTCGGCAAGATTGATGCCACGATTAGATTTTGTGCAGTACAAGATGGTATGGAACGTGTCTTCATCCTCTTTCCCATGCCACCTGACCAACGTCCTTGTACGTGAACGTTTGGAAGGAATCGCCGATAAGATCATGATGCTGGACCAGCGCCTGGAATTCTTCTCCGACGAGATGATCGTCGAATGCCGCATCGCTCTTGAATGCTGACTCGCCGATGACGCAAGGTGGGGGTGAGAGATGAGTCATTCGGCGACGCGAGGACAGTCAGACGGATGAATGCGTTTACTGACTAACGTAGCACAGGAATCTCTGACCTGATGAACTCGGGTCGTGCTCGATCTGACGCATGATACGATGAGACAGTACCCCTGGCTCCTTCTCCAGCACACGTTCCGAGACCCCACTGAAGAACGCAGTAGCTTCGATCTCTCGGCCAGGTCTGGTACGGAACTGTATTGAATGAAGGGGGTAGGATTCAGGTCTGAAAGCGTCTGGAACCTAGCAAAAGAAGAAACCAGACTGACGCAAGCCATCCAGACGAAAGCCTCACTGAAACTATGGGAATCTGTTGAACCATCGACGGAAGATGAATCGGGGCTCGCGGAACGAGAGCCGGGGAGGACGCTGGAGTCACTCGAGTTGAGGGAACGACTGGCTGGAGAATTGATGCTGAGGGATTTGAATCTGAGGTGATCGAGTGGAGAATGACCGTACATGTGTGGGAGGACTAGATGAATGGAGATCAAGGATGTGGTGGTTTGTCGAGAGGGGAAGACGGTGCTGCGCAAGTGTTCACAAGAATTTGGATTGAAGCCTCCGAGAGTCCTTTCGAACCTCTCTCCTCCCACCACACCTCCCTCGCCAGCTCTCACAATGCCTAAAGACCCATCGCTCAAAAAGGAGAAGAAGGAGAAGAAGGACAAGAAGGACAAGAAGGACAGGAAGGACAGGAAGGACAAGAAGCAATCGTCCGACGAACCCTCGACCTCGGCGCTCCCTGTTCCTACCGCCACTTCCCCCGTCGCGTCCACCACTCCTCTTCCAGCCGATGAAACCCCGGCCGACACAACCGCAAGTATTGATGACGCGACCATTGACACAACCCCCTCCACCTCGACCGACCTCAAGGACCTGCTCGAAATCGATACTACCCTACCAGCACCTCTCTCCAAGAAGGAAGCTCGAAAGCACAAAGCCAAGGGCCTTCCACCACCCGCACCTGTCCCAGCCTCGACGATACCTTCCGCCGAGGAACTCACTGCTGAAGGAGGAGCCGAGAAGAAGAAGAAGGAGAAGAAGCCAGAAAAGTTCTCGATTTGGATTGGAAACTTGGCTTTCAAGACGAGTGAGGAGCAGCTTAGAGCTTATCTGGCTCCTGCTCTCAAGGAGGGACGAAAGTGGGGAGGGAAGAAGGAGGGAGAGGGCGAGGATGGTGTGGAGGAGACCAAGGAGGATAAGGATGGTGAAGCTGGAAAGGGAGACGAGGTCGAGGCGACGATCACGAGGGTAAATCTGCCAAAGACTGGTTCAGGTGGTAAATGGGGTGCCAACAAGGGGTGAGCTACGGGCCTGGCTTGAAACGAACGTTACAAAGTCATGTACTGATCCACGATCGTCAATGACAGTTTCGCATATGTCGATTTCTCGTCCGCAGAGGCATGCCACCGAGCTGTCAAGTTGTCAGAGGGGCACCTTGGTATGTCATCTGTACATCTCGCTTAACGGAGTAATTCGTCACTGATGTCTTATGTCTTGCAATCATGTAGATGGCCGAGCTCTACTCATCAAGTTGGGATCCGACTTCTCTTCTCGACCTGTGACTGCTGCATCCACTGCCCTTCCCGAGGGGAAGACTAAGTCTCGAACTGTCCAGGCCGTCCTTGCTAAGCAAAAGAACCCTCCTAGTCCAACACTCTTCGTTGGTAACCTTGGGTATGCTTTCACGGTTCTCAGCTCATCTTGGACGCAATTCGGCAAGTCTCACTGACCTTGGTTCCATTCCGTGAATTTTCAGATTTGAAGCCACTGAGGACGCCCTTCGCAAGCTCATCGAGACCCATTGGGAGACCTCTCTTTCCAAATCGCGACATTCATCCAAACCCAAGAAGTCTGTCTTCAGACCCGAGCCTGGAGAGGAAGAGGCTGCTGCTGAATCGAAGGAGGTCGAGGAATCGAGCTCGGACGATGATTCTGACGAGGATGAGGACAAGAAGGCCCAAAAGGCGGCCGCCAAGGAGAAGACTGCTTCAAGCAAGTTGGAGAAGCCGAAGGAGGGAGAGGCCGAGCCAGCTCCTATCTCGGGTGCTGGTATCAGGAAGATTCGAATGGGTCAGTTCCAGGACACTGGCAGATGTAAAGGGTCAGTAAAGCGTTACTTGTTCAGTCTAGCAGATCTTGATGAGGAGAGAGCATTCCGTTGACAAAACAGCCCTTGGTCCGTCATCTTTTTGGTCCACAGATTCGCATTCTTGGACTTCCACGACTCGGCTCAGGCCACTGCCGCTCTGATTGATATGAGGAACCATCGACTGGATGGCCGAGCGTTGACTCTCGAGGTGAGTTTTGCCGTCTTGACTCCATCACCTTCCGTTTCTTCTGCTTACGTCGAGCTTCTATCACATCCATTCCGTAACCTCAGTACGCCTCCGCCTCTGCTGCTGCTAGAAGTGGGACTGGTACCCAGACATTCAACACACCCATCGTCGAGGCACCTCCTGCCATTGCTGGGGATGACGCCGCATTCGTCCCTGCCGCGAGCGACACCAAGGTCCGACCTGCACCTACCCCTCGAACGACCAAGAAGGTTCGACTGATGAAGAAGGAGCGAATCGCTGCTCGAGAGGCGGCTGGACTGCCACCGACTGTACCTGTCGATGCACCCAACAACCCGATGCCACCACCCAGGAATTACGGAGGGGAGCGACTCAAAGCGAAGAGGTCGAGAGGGGAGGGAGAAGAAGGAGAGCAGGAAGGAGGAAGAGGCGGGAGAAGTGTCGATGGCGACAAGGAGCCAGAGAAGAAGAAGGGCAAGATGGCCAAGTGGGAGCAGGCAGGACGTGCACGACCTGGAGCGGCACTCGCGATGGCAAAGAGAGAGTCTGTGGCGATCGTGGAGAGTTCGGGCAAAAAGATTACATTCGATTAATGTGTGATTTGGGTCTAATTGATTTGGGATGATGTTTCAAGTGATTGGATTGAATGTGTGAGGTCGAGTTGTCGTGACTGGATTGAATGTGTGAGGTCGAGTCGCAAGGATGATGGTTCGGATTTGGGAAAACGAGAAGAGGGAGCGCAGCAAAAACTGCGTACCCTCCCTCGATCCCTGGCGTTTCTCCCCTCGACCTCTTTCGTCTTCACCCTCATCTCTCCTCAAAAGAGCTCACCACTCATCGACCTATCCTTACCCTCGAGTAGTCACCATCCATCCAATGACACAGAGGATGCCTCCCCTCCTCCCCTTCATCAACACCTCGGTCTCTGCCCAATTCATTCCAGCACCTCTCCCCAGTCCACTTTCCACCAGCATGTCGAGCAATCATCAGTCCTCTGAGCGGTCTGGCTGGAGGGATGAGGAGCGCCATCATCCAGATCCCAACAGGCCGAACGATGGTCTCATCCCAAACGTGAACGGCGACTCGACGAAATTGCTGGGCGACGAAAGTCCCGGTCCAGGAAACGGTTGGATTCTTTCGAGCCTGCAAAGAGGATGGGAACCCTCCCCTCGAGGTTCGCCACTGTCCGCTATGCCCATCACCTCGACCGTCAACTCACCCTCTGAGAACGGACCTAACGGCGAGGGCGTCGTTGGTGGCGGCCAGATGGAGCCTAGTCGAGGAGGAGCAGAGACGTCCCTCGATCATGCGACGTCCTCCCTCAGCAAGATTCTCCTGCCAAACGGCGCAGCATCTTCGTCTTCCCCTTACAACTCCTTTCCGACCAATTCCCATCCAGGCTCACCCCCAACAAGTGATCCTCACGGCTCTCTCCAGCAACAACAGCAGCAAATGCCACTACACCAGCAGCAGCAGCAGCAGCATCACCAACAGCCTCCGCTCCCCACTCAACATCCTACCTCGATGTCTTCTTCTTCTTCCACCTCTTCCACCTCTGCTCACCCTCATCCTTCGAACCCATACCCCCTCTCCCAATCCCATCATCCGCAACCCCTTTACCATCATCAACCCATGTACCAACCGCATTACAGCACGATGCCTCCTAATCACTACGTGTCCACCGCTCAGTCGTCGTACCCTTACTATCACCCTACTATGCCCGCCTACCCTTCGTCCTCCATCGCAAGTTACTCCTCTTCCGCCCTCCCCTCTTCATCGGCCAGCAGCGGCGTTCTCCCACATCCTTACTACAGCCACCCTCAAAACCCTCCTTATTCTCAACCGTACTCTTTCATCCATCAAAATTCTTCTCCCTACCCTCCCGCTGGAATGGGAACGTATCGACCCATGGCTCAACCTCTTCACCAGTCCCATCCGATGTCGCATACAAGCGTCCCATCGGTTCTGAGTAACTCTCACCTCGCTACCACCTCTGGCGTCGACCGCCGTCCTCTTGACCACGACGAGATCTCCTCATACGCCTCCTCCACTGGATCAGTCGATGAGAATCGTGATGGAACAACATCTTCGAAGAAGCCCAAGTTTCGGGATGATCCTAGGAAGAAGCGAAAGGCCGATGATATCGGAGACGAAGACGTTGAAGGGGATGACTACCTGGATGATGAACCTGACGAGGAGGAGGAAGACGACGATGACGACGATTATGGGGAGTCTGGTCAAACTTCGGGAGCGTTGAGACGGAATAAGAAGGCAGGCCAGGTGGCGTTGGGTGTAGGGTCGAGTGCCACCAAGGCTTCGGCGACTAAGAAGAAGAAGAAAGTCACCACCTCGAGTCCAAAGGCATCTTCTTCCAAGGACAAGGACAAGCGACATGAGTGTCCGACCTGTCATCGAGCTTTCGCTAGAGCTTACAACCTCAAAGTACGTTGGCTTCCTGCTCGATTGCGCTGGCGACACCCGACTGATCGAGGCATTCATCTTCTTTTACACACAGACTCATATCCAGACACATGCCCCGAACCCTCCGAAGCCGTTCGCTTGCCCTCACGAGAGTTGCGGCAGGAAGGCGTTCAGTAGGAGTCACGATCTGATGAGACACAAAGGTATATCTCCATCCCCGAATCCGGTCGCAGTGGAGTCAGGACATTGACTGACGACCATGCCTTATATTTTCTGTCCCTATTTGCTCGCTTCCGTACTTAGGTTCCGTCCATGGTGAAGGTCTCGCTGTGGCCAAGGGAGCATCGACCAAGAAGAAGAAACCCGCTCTATCCATCACCGACCAAGCTTCTTCGTCTTCCTCTTCGACCTATCGAGGTCCCTCCACTCTCCCCTCAGCGAGAGCAGCCTCGACCAGGACCGCTTCTGCTGGTGCACTCATCCAACCATCCGTCCTCCCGCCCTCAATCTCGCCATCGGCTAGCTTTGCCTACCCCCAAGACAGTCGATCGATACCTGCACCAGATTTTCAACATCCACCGCCTCGAGCGCCAGCATCAGGCTTCGAACCTTCCAATCACCTCGATCGGTCAGGAGCTAGTTCAGAAGAGTGGACAAAGGATTTCGCCCCTGAGGAAGACGAGCGCCCGGCATCGTCGTCGTTGTCGTCAGAGGAAACGAAGGGTATGTCGAGTCCTTGATCTCCTCTGAGGGATCATCGAAAGCTGATGACTTGATCGATTCTCACCAAATCAGCTTGATGTAGATTCGTTCATCTGCTAGTCCTCTTTCCCTGATCCGCTTACCCATCTACGTCATCCACCGTATCCATCTTGTGTCTCTATCTCCTCGCTGCTTCGTTCTGCCGTGTGTGTCGACTATGCGTCGTTCATCTCCACTTTTTTTTTCAATTTGTCCCTTGCTTCTGCACTCTTGTTTTTCTTAGTCTTGTCTGATACCCTAAAAGTTGCCCTGGATGGGCTGAAGGAGAGGCTGGGACGGAATGTGGGCTAAGGGGGGGTCCGAAGGAGTAAAGAAGCAGGGAGGGCGAGGAAAAGGAAGAAGAAAAAGTTTTCGCTTCACAAGCAATGTTATAGAATCACCAAATCTTTTCTTTCGTGTTGCGGCATTGGATGCGGAAAAATAGTGACCTCTAGGATGTCGCCGACGGATTTTGGATCCTCTTCCTCCCCTTTCCCCCACTCTCACCTCCTTCCCTGTCTCACATCAACAAGACCATCATGTCCAAGCGAAAGTCATCCTCCTCCAACACCAAGATGGACCAAGACAACGATGGTTCCGAATCCGATACATCCTCCACTCCTTCCCTCGTCAACGTCGATTTCGACTTCTTCCCACCCTCAGCTGATATCGACCTCATCGCTCTCAAACGACTCCTTCGACAGCTTCTCCATACCGACTCCGATCTATTCGATCTGCATACGATCGGAGAGACGATCTTGGCGGCTTGCGAAAGGGATGGTGTGGGAAGTTGTATAAAGGTTGATGGAGAGGAGAGCGATCCGTTCAGTTTCTTGACGGTGTTGAATCTGAATGTGCTCAAGGTGAGGATCACTTTCTTATGGATAGGAGATATCGGGGAGTTCGATTTAGAGGGGAAAGATGGAACAGGAGGGGTCGTTGAGCCTGAGTTTCAAGGAATAAAGCTGAAGATTCGTCTCTGCCTGGTTCTTTCTCTCTCTTTCGATGTGATCCTCACCAACATCAACTAAACAATCAACTCGATCATCACAGGACGATAAGACAATCAAACCCCTGCTCGATTACCTCATCAAACAATCGACCCCGAACCCGACCCTTCACAAACTCCTCAACACTGTTCCTACCTCTTCCTCCTCTTCCCCTCAGATTGGACTCATCGTCTCCGAGCGACTCATCAACATGCCCGTTCAGACCCAACCACCACTCTATCGAATGCTTGGTGAAGAGATTGAAGCGGCCAAATCTTTGGTTCGTAACACCCAACTTCCCCCACATCAAACTCGGATTCTTAGCTCACCTTGCTTTCATCTCTGTCATATTCGTCTTGATCGAATGCGCTGTCTGTTCATCGAAACATACATCTGAACTTTAATCAGTCCAAACCCTACGCGTTCAGTCACTACCTCCTCCTTTCCAAGCTCTACGTCGCTCCAACAGCCAGCTTCATCAACGCTTCCTCATCATCAAAGAAGCTCTCCAAGAAAGCAAAAGCAAAGAAAGCTCGAGCCGTAGGAGGGGATGCAATGCAAGTCGATGGAGGGGTGGGTGAAGATGAAGCTAGTACACCTGGAGGGATCTTACCTTTCCATCCAGAAGATAGCCTTTTGGAGAGGGTACGTTTGTCTTTATCTCTCACACTCTTTCGTTGGTTCCTTTCACTCGGGAACGCTCTCGAATTGATGCTTTCCTATTTCATCAAACAGCACGCCCTTCACAAAGTGACATACCCGTTCCGAAACGCTAGCTTACGAGATCAAGGTGACATGGACTTCGGTCTCGATCAGAGAGCGGGCATGATGATCTTTGAGGCCTCCAAATGGTCGGAAATGGTCAAGACCCTCGAGGAAGGTTGCGTTTGAGAAAAAAAAATGGTGCCAAAAAAAAAACCCATACTCACTCTCCCTTACATACAGAAGATCTCTCCCCATGGCGGGGGCCATCCTGTCGTTTTTTTTTCTTCTTCTCCATTTCACTTGATCAACGACATATGAGAACCCTTCTCGTTCAAGAACGACTACTTGCACAATGCATTCAATCCAAGAGAAGAAGAACGTTAACTTGAACATAAAACATGTTCACCCAGAAACAAGGCATAAAATGAACGCTCCCCCCCCCCCTTCACAAAGAATCAACGACCGATATCAGCTCTGTCGAGAATTCGCCAATAATCTTCCTCGACACTTTGATACGTTCTCTCCAGTGCCTCGAGACGTTCTTGTTTCTTGAGTTGATTGAGCATCTCCTATCGGGGGGGGGGGGGAGGATTTTTATTTTTTTTGGTCGGCGGACGAGTCGAGGGAAGGAAGAAAGAAGATCACGACAAACGAAAATCAATGAGTCATCCTTTAAGAAGAAGAAACATCGAATCAAATCAAGAAGGGGGGGGGGGGGGGCTTGTTATTGAATGAGAAGTTTGGGATGTGAAACGCGTGATGGCGAATAGAGAAAAAGAGAAAGAAGAGAGAAAATAAAGAAAAAGAAAAAAAGAGCCGAGGGAGGGAGACTGACAAAGTTGAATCGATAGAGCCTCTCCTTGACCTATTTGTTTATTTAGAGGAGAATCGACGACGAAAAGACGAACAGTTTCAGTTTATTCTTTCCACAAAAATCATCAACCACTCGCCCCGGCGTCAAGAGGAGCAGTAGAAGAAGATGCCGTCGACGATATCAGGAGAGGGGAGAGGGAAGAGGGGGGGGGGGGGGGGGGGGGGGGGGGGGGGGGGGGGGGGGGGGGGGGGGAAGAGACTCACAAACAACCTGAAAGCTTTGACAGCCTCTTCATCACCCTGATCTAGATGAAACAACACTAGCATCTCAAACAATCTAGAAAACTGTCTCCCCGCGATTTTCCCTTCACTCTTTCTTTGCTCCCTCCATTTCCTCCTCTCCTCGACTCCTTTCCCACCTAGACCCAAGACGACGCCCCTCATCTTGATGACTTCCTCTCCCCATCCACCGTCCCTGATGATCCTGGCTAACCAACGCAGATCGTTGACGTCTCGAAGGTCTTCGAATGCTTCCGAGGGATCTTCGATGGTGAGTTCTGCGATGGTAGATTCGGACAAGACGTGTTGGTGAACGGCAGAATAGAGGGATGAACCGTGACCTTGAGATTGATAGGGAGGGAGGATGATGAATTGGGAGAGTCGAAGTCTGGTGCGTTCGGGGTGATGATAGAATGGATAAAGTGAGGTGTAACCGACGAAATGATATGAGTACTGCTGCAAAGTGGCCGGATCATGGGGAGTGGCGATGATGGTGCTATGGGAAGAAGAAGAATTCATCGCTGGTCTCTTTGATGTGGAAGATTCCGAAGGAAGGATCCTCTTCTCGTATCTGATGAAAAGGTGACAAAAAAAAGTTAAAAAAGAAAATTGCACGCGTGAGCCAGACGGCATGTCAAATGGACATCAACGGTTCAGTCTCTTTGGTCCTCACAAGACGACCATCTGCCAGCTCTCATCGTCCTCCTAACGTCATGGGAAAGGAATTGAGATAGCCACGATCAGTCATCGTACAAGTCTGACTCGAAACCAGATGCAAGTTGATAGTCTGCAGATCGAAGGGACTCGACGTACCTGGATGTAGACGCCTCCTTCGATATAAAGCAAGATGAAGATCTGCATTCGTCTGTGATAGTTCTTGAACCCCTCATCTTTCATACTGGTCTGATGGTACACGCATAGGAGATTTGAAACAAAAACAATTCAGATCAGGAAACAATCTCTAACAGACAGACCCAAAAGGAAAAACGGATGATGTGAACTGACCTTCCACATCTCGTAAACGACGTCACCCTCATCTTGAACCTCGTCTATACCTCTTTTCTTGACTTCCTTACCTTTGCCTTTGCTCTTTTCTAGAGAGGCTGCCGATGGACGTCGGTACTCTCCGATCTTTGTCCCGAACGGCTTGAATGAGACTGCGTCTTCGGCAAGCCGTTTCTTGAATTCATCATAATCGGTCACATGGTCTGTAATGAACGAACGACACAGAAGATTGAGTTCGTCAGTCACGTTAGAGCGTGATCCTCAGAAGAGTAAGAAAGTGGGGAAGGGGGGGTTTCGAACCGGGAGATAGAAACTCATTGAGCTTGGCTGGAATATCGACTGGAGCGTTGCTCGTCGACTCTAACTTGTCTCGATAAGTGACGTCGAGGTGTTGGAGTAAGCTTCCCGAAGCAAATTGAAGCTTTGAGAATCGTCGATACGGGAAGGTAAGCGTAGGGGAAGGACAAATGTGAGGAAAGATGACGGCGTGACAAGAGGAGTCGGTTGATGGGCGAACCTGGACGTTGAGACCCTTGTAACCATGGATGGTTTGATCTTCACCAAAGATTGGGTAGGTGAACTCTGGGTGGAAAGTCTGAACGGTGGAGAGTTCTTTGGCTTGAAGGGCAGCTTCTTGTGCGAAGTCGCGTCCTTGAGATTTGGGAGGATTGAATTCGTTAAATGGCAGGTATATGATTTGCGATGGTCTGACTTACTCAGTCTGAGAGAGAGCGATTGGTTGGCATCTGATGACCACTCTGTCATTTCGTTAGGTCCGTCTGAAATCTGGATGGGACCCTGGATGGGAGGAGACAGGGAAAGGCAGGGTGAATTGCTCCAAGACAGACGCGTCAACTTTCATTTACCACCATCAACATGTCCCAGCACCAATCAGAGTCACTGCCCAAGCAGCACACCATGTGAGCTTCATCCTTCCTTGATTCACCCCTCCAGTAACCCGACTTGAACTGATTCAATACCGAACGAACCCACAGCAAGTTTGACTTTCCTTTAGTCATCCCAGCTCACGCCAGTATCATCCGTCGAGCACTCCAAGTCGACAAAGAGCGCAATCCGACGCTCGTTTCAAACACCATTCAAGAGACACCTACCGGTTTATCTGTGTGAGCAATCGATTCCCCCCGTGCTTCACCAGTACTCATTTTAACAGGTTGGCTCATTCCGTCGCCCTCGTTCCCCTCTTGTCCTTGTCTGCCTTGGTCCATCTGTACACCCGATCATGCAGCGAGATCAAAACGACGACCCTTCGACTCCTTCGGATGAACGTCAACACCCTCTTTGACAACCTCGATCTCGTCATTCGAACCATCGATGCATTTGCTCCTAGAGAGGACGACTTATTGAAGGAAGTCGCTCCCGCTATGGCCTAGGGTCCCTTGCACTGCTCCATCCAAGAGAATCCTTGGACCACTATCCTTGGACCGCTCTCCAGTGGATGAGAGAAGGACCGACGCTCCCAGGTAAACAGACCAAACGTCGGTCGAATTCGTACCAGTCTCACGAAGCTCCCATGGCCGATCAAAAACAAGAAACTATGCCTTCTGGGGGGATTAAGGCGCTACGGAAGGAGTTCACAGAAACGAGTTAAATACGTCATACGTCGAAGCGGACTCAGTCTTGAAGGTAGACGATGAATGTCATGTTCGTACGTTCGTTTTACGATCCGGAAAGCTAGCGAAGTTGAAAACGAACCCGACGATGGAAAAGCGCAAGGAGAGGGAGACAAGAAAGGAAACAAGTAGGGAGAGAAACAACGCCGATAGCTTAGAATCCCAACTTGGTGAGTTGAACCTCTAGATCGAGCCCTTGATAAATCCAGGAGAAAAACCGGCCAGAGGAATCAGTTCAGATCCGTATATGATTTCTAGAAGTAGAGTTTAGCGAAAGGATAACAGTCACGCACAACCTCCACCGACCCGAACCATGACTTTCTTAATCTTTCCTTCTTCTCCGGCTGACCTCCCTCCATTCAATTCGAGTAGCCGGCATTGCATCGTCTTGACCTTGGAGCTCGATCCCGCGCTACCAAAAATGAAACTACCCGTCTGATGCTCTGCAGTGCTAGCAGCGCTACCCTTGGGAAGAGGTGTTAGACGCTCGACCTGAAGGCTTTGATGAGATGGGAAAGGAGACGATTTGAGGAGGCGGGAGAGAGCCAAGTCCAGTTGGTTGTGTGGATGAGGGAAAGGGACCAAATGTGGCTGGTGTTGACGAGAAGGCGTTTGAGTTCTCGAAGGTGGTCGAGAGGAAGTGATATGACCGTTAGTGGTTGTTGTAGCTCGAGAGGAAGGTCGAGAGGGTGTTGTGATAGGATGACAAGATCCTCGAGAGGAGGGTCGTGCAACACCTGGCGATGAAGATGCCGTCGTTGGGGTCTTGGATCGAGAAGGTGGACGTGGCGGTTGCTGTTGAGAAGAAGATGAAGCTGGACCAGAGACGGATCGAGAAGCGGGAGAAGGAGAAACTCCTCTAAACGAAGATGGTGGACCAATAACGGATGATGGTCGGACTGACTTGCCGCCCGTCACTGGTGATGGGGACATTGAAGCTCTTGGGACTCTCAAACGACTGACGCTTGGACTTTCGTTACTTGGTGAGGACGAAGCGCAATCGATGGAGCAGTTCGATGGCGTGCCCTGACCTGGGGTGTAAAATGTCGAATTCCGGACGTTTGCTCGAAGAGTAGTTTCTGGCGTTTGAGATCGCGAGTAGGTTCGTTGACGGAATTGGCTAGGAGGGAAGAGTGGAGAGTCGTTGTCATCGGCATTGTCGATTAGAGAGCTAAGCGTCGGGAGAGAAGGGGAGAGGAGGGGCATGCCACTGTGAGCGGGACGATGATGAGATGACAGAGTGGGAGATGATGGGAGTGGGATCAGAGAAAGCGATTTAGAGGCGGAATGAGATCGAGGTAAAGAAGAGAGACGGGGCGAGCGAGGTGTCGGAGTAAAAGAGCGTTGAGATGGATGGAGAAAGTTGCCAGGGACGTCGAGTGACTCGGCTGCTTCTGACTCTGGAGGGAAGTTGTTCGAACGAGCTCGCGCTCGGGGGATCCTCGAGGACGGTGAAGCAGGATGTAGATGTCGAGATGGCGTTCCAAAATCTGATCCAGCTTCCGAGGTCGCATATCCACCTACTGCCGTCGAGGTTCTGCTCGATGGTCTTGCCCCCAGCGACGAGTCTCCGCTCCCGAGAGCTGAGCTCGACGCTTTGCGGTCGATGGTCGAGTTTTTACCAGACGCGGGGATTTCAGGGACTTTGGGAGAACTATTCCAGGCTGGCTTGGCCACACGGATCGAAGATAGACGTTCGTCGTCTGGAGAAGCGGCTGAAGGAAACGGAACGGTCCCCGGGGTACGATATGGATGATGGCGACGGACGGGCTCAGAGTTGGGCGTGAGGTGTTGAGATCGAGAATCGATGGGGGGAGTCTGTTGTTGAGACGGAGAGAGGGAATTTTCTCTTGTGATCCTGATGTTACCCGACTCAACCGACCTGCTGCCATTCTTTAGTGTGCCGAGTAGTCGTTGGAACACATTGGGATTCCCATTAGAATTGGAAACGATGCTGGATCGACGATTGCGACGTGTACTGGATGGGGGAGTCGCAAAAGAGGATTTGACCCGAGAGGCCGAGGACGCATCGCTACTGCCCTGCTGAGAATGCGACGAGGTTGATCCCTCTGATGGTGTCGAGGTCGAAAACTTTTGATAGTGGGGCTGAGGTGGAAGTAGTGGAGCTGAACTCCTTGCCTTTTGCCGGTGAGGTGAGTTACGAGAGATAAGGTAGAGATGGGCTGACGTGAGATCAGAGTCAAGACGGAGAATCCTCTCAGTCAGGTCGTCCCATCGCCTACGCATCTCAGTGTACCTATAGGATTATGCCACCGAAGCTTTCAGCTTCGATTCCGGACCTGAAACCATTGGAGTCGATCAAACACTTACCGCCTCAACGTCTCTCCGTTTCTCGTAACACGCTCCTTCACGCCCTTGTCCAAGATGGTGAGCACTTTTTCAACTGCTGGCAGATAGTGACGCTTTTTTGCCTCGAAAGATTTGAGGATGCTCTCGAATACGGCCGTAGTGATGGGTGGCTGGTCTTCAGGGTCCTGCCAGGATTTAATCGAGTGTGAAGGTGGTGAAGGGCGACTCTGCAATTGGCGAGCTTGTCTTATCGCATTCTATCAGGATCAAATGGTTTGAGCATCAGTCAAGGATCAACAAATGAGACACAAGCGTCGTAGACTCACTAAGCACTGAGCACACGCCTTCTCGAGGCTCAACATCATCTCTTCGGCCTGAGTTGCACTCGTTCTAAAGACGTCTATCCAACGGTCTTCCTTCAATTCCTGCTTTGCCCCTTCCACTTCGGCCACGACTTCCTTCCAATCAGTCTCCACCTCTTCGTACCTGTTCTTGACAACAGCATATTCCAAAGGGCTCACACCGGACTCGAGTTCACCTAGGACCAGCTCCGTCGCGCCTTGAGGCGACTGCGGAGGCTCGAGATTCTGAAGTTGGACATAGAGATGGGGGAGTAGGTCCGAGGCTTCTTCTAGAATATGATTTAGTCCAACGAGAAACTGCTCCACAGGCGTGAGAGGAACGTCGCTCGATGGCGAGGCAAGGGTGGAAGCCAGAGAGAATTTCGGAGGCGACATTAGGGAGGACTTTGTCGAGTGTCGATGCTCCTGCAGCTCTATAGGAGTTGAAGGAGGTCCGTCAGCTGTCTATGTCTCGATTGTGAGATTGTGCCGAGAGTCCTCACCATACACCTTCGAGTGGATGGCTGACAGCTTGAGGTCGGCCGCGTTGAGGTCCTGGATCAACTGGAGATACCGAGTAGCTCTGCATGATCGTCACATGATAGGCAGTCTTATCTCAGCTACACATATCCATTAGTCTGGGCTTCCCCAGAAGCACATAGATGGTTCGAACTCACTCATCGAGACTCTCGACGCGTTCCCTCTCGCCATCTTCTTTCAGACCCTTTGGCATCTGACTTTCCATCAAGTTCTCCCCATCCTCATTCTCATCCTGAACTTTGAGTACGCTGTTTCTCTTTTCCAACAGAAGCTCCGACTGTTCGGACAACGTAGGGCTAGGAAGTGGGATCGCTGAGCTGTCGGTGGAGGCAGAGGGAGACGAAGAAAGGTTGCTGTTAACTGCCGCTGATGGCTTCTGAGGACCGACGCTTCTGTCGACCATCGACGAAGGTGACAAGGGAGGCGAGGCGGACTTCGCAATGAGTTTAGTGGATCAGGCGATGGGACAGGAAGAGCGAGATCGAAGGTCGTCGAGAGGGTCGTTGTTCACGTCAAGATTAGCTGCGGTCTGCCATGCAGAGGTGGCGCCGGTCGTCCATGAGAATGGGCGAACATTGGCAACTCAATCATAGGCACTGACGAGGATCGTGGTTCTTCCTCTAGCAGGGACGTAGATCATTTCGAAGTCCTGGAGGACGAGGGAGGTCTGAAGAAATCCAACACGTCATCGTTCGAGAACTTATCCCCTCCCATCGCCCTCTCTTCAACTTCCACTGTCCAAACTCGACCAACTCATGCCCTGCCCTATAAACAATCTTCCAGATGAGGTCTGGCTCGACAACATCTTACCCTTTGTCGAGATACCTGGCAAGTCTCCTCCTCCTCCTTCTCTTGCGTTCTCGGCTAACCCCGCGAACGACACAGATCTCCTTTCTTTATCTCGTGTGAACCGTCACCTGCACGACGTGGCCTCGGATAACATTCTATGGCTTCGACGCATAAGATGCGACTTTAACCTTCCCCCTTCCGTCACGGCTCGGCAGGATGGTTGGAAGGAGCTTTATGGGGCTCTCCGTCGACCCGTAAGAATGACCTCTTCTCGTGACCCTGCATCTCGCTTGTCGCACGTTGGTCGTGAGACTAGCATCTCTGATGATCCTATGCTATCGCTCTTCTCTCAGACTCTGTATGTCTGGGGAGAGACCTCCAATTCTCGTCTCGGTCTACCACGCACCCATCCTGCACTTGCAACCTTTCATGCCAGCTACAACGGGGTCAATGCACCAGCTCATCTTGAGCTCGATCCCTCGGTAGGAATGATCGATATCCAGGCTTCTGGGTTCGGATTCGTTGGACTAGACTCGGGTGGGAGGATCTGGGTTTGGGGTACGCTTCGCTTTCCTTTGGTCGTTCCGGAAGGATCTCGAAACTGGCTGATCCTCTACATCGTGCACAGGCGCCCTTGATGGCACTCAGTACCCTCGAAGGAGCAATCCCGACTGGCTCCACGCAGGGTCGATATCTGATCATCCGAGACAGCTTGCTCTCACTGGTATTGAAAGCATTGCAGCCGGCCGTCGGACCGTTATCGCACTTTCGTCGGATGGAACGTGAGTCTGAATCTTCCGTCCATACCTGAGAGCGAGAACTGACGGGTGCTCGCACGTCATGCTTTATAGGATCTGGGAACTTACAGCTTGGGGAAAGGCACGGAAGCTCAAGCTTGAAGGGTTCGTAATCTTTCTACCGGCGCATCCTCCCTAAGATACATCGATTTGACCATCCCTACTTGCTCACAGTGGATCAACTGATCACATCGCTGAGATATCGGCTGGCTGGCAACATAGCGCCTATCTATCCCAGTCGGAGTTCCAATCAAACATCGTCGTTTGGTTCCCCTCGTTCGCCGTATTTCCTGATCCAGCAGACGTCGAAACAATTCATGTGTTTGACCAGTCAGGCGAATCGCAAGACGACACAATTTCTATCACTGTCTCGTCCGAGAA
Source organism: Udeniomyces megalosporus (assembly GCA_039545415.1). Lineage (NCBI taxonomy): Eukaryota > Fungi > Basidiomycota > Tremellomycetes > Cystofilobasidiales > Mrakiaceae > Udeniomyces > Udeniomyces megalosporus. The sequence goes on along the minus strand of BCKM01000002.1, from coordinate 403,482 downwards.
GATCGACCCATTCGTACTGCCTCCAATTCCATCTGATGCGGAGACCAAAGAGAAGGTGGTGGAGATTGCTTCTGGAGAACGCTTCATCGTCGCTCTGACTGAAACGGGAAGGATCTGGACGTGCTGGATCGGCGACCGTATCGACGACATCGGCAGTCTTGACAGAGGTCACACGAAAGCTTTCTGGGAAGAGGTCAGTCTCGCTGCAAAGCCCCTGTGATGTCTTCTTTATGCTACCTCGACTAACTACCCGGTCTTTCTATAGCATACTCTCTTTAGACATCCACACGAGGAAGATGGAGAACGGATCACTCATGTCTCGGCTCAGTGTGAGTTGGCTTTCTTCCTTGATGTTGATGTGTGACAGAACTCTGTCTGGTACTGATCTTCCTCATCATTTGTGTTTTTCTCTTCTACTTCAAATATAGTCCAAACTTTCTTCGCATACTCTGTGGGCTCAGCTCATACCAAATCACCTTACTCGACCTCCCTCGTTTACAAAGGCTCGCAAAATCAACTCCGATTCTCTCGGGACAATGGAGCTGAACCCGAGATTATCCCTGAGCTTCAGTCTAGAGGCGTGATTAAGGTCGCTCTTGGTACGCATGGTTTCTTTCACCAAAGAGGGCCGAACCCCAGACCATGTGACGATGCTGCTCTAACGAGCGACCTCTCTTCCAGGTGACTGGCACTTTGCCGCACTGACCGCGCAAGGGAAGGTCCTGACGTGGGGACAGTACTGCTCAGGTGCCCTCGGCTTAAGGGAGCGAGGACATGGCGGAGGTGTTGACAAACCGACTCAGGTCCAGTTTGGTGATGAAAATGACGAGGATAGCAAGCGATTTGCGTTTGCTCTGACGGCCAGTGGGTGGCATAGTGAGTGTCTTCTTCTTATACATCCATGCCAAATCTCAGCACTTACCTCATATCATCCTCATCGACAGCTGGCGCTCTTACTGTCGACCTCGATTCCTCTCATGGCTCCAAACCTGAACTCGTTGAGCAAATCAACACCGGTGCCCCGTCTCGCGAGTCGTCTACCACCCATTCCTCCCCCTCGACGTTCTACAATACAACATCCGCTCGGATGGCACAACTCGACCCAGCACCTTCTGGGCGACCAATTCCAGGGTCTTCTTCTCATCCATCCACCTCTGCCACCTCGTCCGAACTGGCACTCGACGAAGACGGGGAGAATTTAGAGGGAGCTTTGAGCATGCCAGGTCATCTTGCCTGGATGATGAGGGGTGTGCGCATCGGTTTTGCTGGGCGAGGGGCGACCAATATGCATCGAGGTTCGGGTGGCAGAGGCGGTCGCGGGAACGGCCAAGGGGCTTCTCAGTAGTCAAACTGTTAACTTTGTTTTGATCGATGTTGTGGCCATCTATCTCCGATCATCCCAGGATCTTGTTTAGGATAAATGAATGGAAAAGTTACGACGAGATTCGATCTTTCACGAGGTCCGGGATTCGGCAAATCCCTCCCCGCGCCAATTACCTTCTCTCCATTCCCTCTTGTCTCTCCCCTCTCTTCAACCCTTCATCGTCACCACTGTCACCCTCTCGCTCTCCCACAAGACCAACAGAAACTTATATCATCGAAATGTCTAAGGCTCTCAAAGAATTCACCTACGAGGAGGTTGAGCAGGTGAGACCAAACACCCTCACGTTCCTTCCTCGACCCAAACCGGATAGGACTCGCTCGACAGCTCACGATCGCCCTTTTCCTACTGACCCCGCGCTATCTTCTCATACGATAGCACAACAAGCAAGGAGATCTGTACATCGTCGTAGACTCTCAGGTGAATCATGATCTAGCGCTCGGTGTCGAGCTGCAAAACAAGGAAAACATTGCCCTTCAACCGAGCTGTGCTCAACCCTGTCAATGTTCTCGCTTTGACCGTACAGGTCTATGACATGAGCAAGTTCATGAACCTTCATCCAGGAGGAAAGGCCGTCTTGCTCGACGCTGAAGTCGGTGCGCACCTTGTTCTTTCTCGGCGAGATCATGAAGCGGTCCCTGCTGAAGGTTCCCCCGTTATCTTGTATCACTGTGCATTTGTATCCAATTCCCTGTTCCAGCCGGCAAGGATGCTACCGAAGCTTTTTTTGGTCTTCACCGACACGAGGTTCTTCTCAAGCCTGCCTATCAGCGTCTCATCATTGGTGTGGCCCTCATCGTTTTCTCTCGCCATGTACGTGTCGGTCTGATGTGATTTATCCTTCCACTCAACAGGTCAGATCAAGGGAGAGAAGAAAAAGATTTTCCCCAGGTATGTACAACTCGATTTCCTGTCGACTTACCTGCTCAGGCTCCTGACCTCTTCTTGTTCCTCCCATGTGACTTTCAGAGGTGTAGCCGAGCTCAAGACTGTACCTTACGCCGAACCCACATGGCTCGCCAAGCCTTTCCACTCGCCTTACTACAATGACTCCCACCGGGCGCTTCGGACCGCGATGCGAAAGATGGTCGACGAGCACATTTACGCGGATGCCCAAGCTTGTTGGTCACCATCTTGCACCGTATCCAGTCGCTCTGCAATGGAATGGAGCTGATCGTTTTATCTTATTTCAGGCGAAGATAGTGGCAAGCCGCCCAGCAAAGAAGTCATCAAAATAATGGCGGACAAGGAGGTCCACGCCATGCGATTCGGTCCTGGCAAGCATCTCGCCGGTCTCACCCTGATGGACGGTTGCGTCAAGCCAGAGGAGTTCGACTGTATGTATTTCAGCGGACCAGAACTGTTCACATGGATAGACTCATGAACCCTGTGCCTTCTTTGACCTTTACGCTCCCGTTCTCCAGACTTCCACGAGCTCGTCGTGACCCAAGAGATTGTTCTTGCCGGTGCGCGAGGTTATGGTGATGGATTGGGCGGTGGAAATGTCATTGGTCTGCCGCCAGTCATCAACTTTGGATCAAAAGCACTCTATGACGAGGTCGTCCCTGCAGTCATGCGCGGAGAGAAGGTGCGGCTTACTTTACGTGGTGTTTGCCGAGTTTGCTTCGCTCACATTTTCCCTCGCTTCGCTCGAACCGCATTATCAGTTTATTTGCCTCGCCATCTCGGAAGCTTATGCTGGATCGGACGTCTCTGGTCTTCGCTGCGAGGCCGTCAAGACCGAGGACGGCAAGCACTGGATTATCAATGGAACAAAGGTACGTCCCTGCTGCTCAAACCTGCTTAAGAAGGTTCAGAGGCGCTAACTGAGCTCGAAACTTTCCCAGAAATGGATCACTGGAGGCGTGAGTCTGCACTGCTATCCTCTGACCGACCTCAACTCCGTCCTGATATCGACTTCATAATGTCCTTCTCGCTCTTGCGAGACAGATGTTTGCCGACTACTTCACTGTCGGTTGCAAAACAGATGGTGGCCTCACTGTCATTCTAGTGCCTCGAGTGGAGGGTCTCGCTACCAAACCCATCTCTACACGATACTCGCCTGCGGCTGGAACAGCCTACGTTACATTCGATAAGTGAGTGTACACTGTTTGATGCTTCCCTTTCGGATAACAGGACTTCACCAATTCAGTATTCTACCTCTTTCCTAGTGTCAAGGTCCCTGTCGAAAACACGCTGGGTCCAGAGAACGGAGGTCTTCTTGTCATCCTCTCAAACTTCAACCATGAGCGATGGGTAAGTGTATACGTAGGCCTCAGCTCGTGTGAATAAAGATCACAGCTGATGGATCGGATGGCTCGCTATTCTTCCTGTCCAGGTCATGTGCTGTTCTTCAGCAAGGTCGTCACGACTTGCGGTCGAGGAATGCCTCGTATGGGCCAACCAGCGACAAGTCTTTGGTAAACCTTTGATCGCTCAAGCTGGTAGGTCCCATATTTCCAATCGACGCACGCCCAGTCCTCGCCTAACTCAGTCCTCTGGTTGTTTCTTCAGTCATCCGCCAACAGCTTGCTGGAATGATCGCAAAGGTCGAGGCAGGTCAGGCTTGGCTTGAACAAATCACTCTCCAGATGTGCAGAATGAACTACAAGGAACAATCCAAGCACCTTGCTGGGTGAGTGCATGGTCAAACATGCAGGTATCGCCATGTTGTCATCGTGACTACCCGCTGATTGGATTTTTCTGTCGCTTGTATCGTCGGCTCACGTTCAGACCAATCGCTCTTCTCAAAATGTATCTGACTCGAAGTGCTGGTGAGATCGCTCAGGAGTCGATCCAGATTTTCGGAGGTCGAGCATTGACAAAGGTTCGTCACGCCAGTACTCACCTCGACTGTGTTCATGCTGACTGGATCGGATTGTTCTGTTATTAGGGAGGCATGGGAAAGTTTATCGAATCGTTCTCGCGAACTCAGGTCAGTGCCTTGCTTCTGCGTCTGACCTTTCCCATCTCACTGACCCTCTGTCTCATTGGTGTTTACAGCCCTTCGACGCCATCCTCGGTGGAGCGGAGAACGTCCTCGGAGATCTGGGCGTCCGAATGGCTGTCAAGGGTATCCCTAAGAACGCCAAGCTGTAGGAGACGCTCGCCATGTGGTTTGTCTTTTCGTCGAGTCATGCTTCTGTGTCTATTCTAGCTTTTCTTTTCCGTTTGTTTGTATTTCGTACTTGACCTAGCATTTTTCTTCCAATGAGATTCTGTTCCTTGTATCGAGAGAAGAGCTGTAAGACGAGTTGGACTGCAAGGAATGCAGAAACACGATAAAAGTTACTGCCCAATTTGCCCCTGAAGACGAATCGGGATCAACTCTCCTCTCCTCGTTTCGCCCCTCTCATCGCTCCAACCCTTCACCCAACGCCCCCTCCCGCTCTCCACTCCTTCCTCACCAGCCGCGATCCATCCTTGCCCGCCTATTCACCTTCGCTTCAGCGAACATATCTCGGTCCTCCCTCTCGTCCGTTAGCACATCGACGCACGTCCCGCCCCTAAACCGACTCTCCTCTCGCTCGACTGACTGATCAGCTATGGTGAGCGATCGTTGACCCCTCCGAGGAAATATCTGCGTCTCTGAATGAACCATAACTCATGCCTATCTCGTATGCTACCAGGAATGGTATGCAGACTCACTCATCTCAAAACGACCCGTCCCCCGGACCTCGCCGTTTAACCTTTCGCTCACAAACACAAACCACTTCCATTCCCTCGACCACACAGGGATGCTATACCTTACGACCAGCTTGTGTTCACAGGTGAAAAGCTCGGAGCAGGTTCATTCGGAGTTGTCATGAAAGGTGAGTGTGATCGAGATGAGGTTACTGGGATCGAAGATATTGCAGGGGTGCCGGTCGGTCCCAGCATAGGACTCAATAACATGAAATGATCCACCTGAATCATTCCAAACGATCCATTGCTGACCTCTGGTCAACTGGCTATCACTATCAGGGCTCTACCTTGGCGTCGAGGTCGCCATCAAGGAGGTTCGTGTCTCGATGTTTATCAGTCGGGACGAGCATCCACTGACGATTTCGTGCATCGTTGCTGGTTCATCATAGGTCTTACCGTCTACAGATTATGAGGTCTCAAAGTATTTCGAGCGAGAATGGAGAATCATGAAAGAAGCTCGTCACCCGTGAGTCGATTGGTTTCTCGTTCGAGTAGGCCAGCTGTTGATTCCGAGCCCTCATCATCTCCTGTCTCGCAGCAACGTCGTTCTGGTCGGTCCGCTCAACTTCCTAAGCCAGATCCGACTCATCCATCTGACGATTGGTATTCCATCCTGCAGTACCTCGGACTCTCGAGAGCACCCCCACCCGATGGTCGAATCTTGTACGTCATTTCGCGTTGATTAGATCGCTCAGGCAGCCCTAATGCCTGGTTCTGATTCATCCTCCCAGTATTATTTCTGAATTCATCGACAACGGGAACCTTCGATCATACATCTGGGACCAACGAACCCATCCAACCTTCCCATGGCGACTGAGGCTTTCGTTTGCGACAGACATCGCCCGTGCACTTGCGTACCTCCATGCTCGCAAGGTTCGCCCTTCCTTCCTTATTTATCCACGTTTTGGGTGATGCACGAACCTGAATAGCCATCGCTCGGTGTGACTTAGTGTATCCATCGAGATCTTAAAGGCGAGAACCTCCTCATCACTTCGAACGAACGGATCAAGATGACCGACTTCGGATTCGCCCGTATCGCCGCTAGGAACGAGGAGGAGATGCGGAGGATGAGTTACTGTGGCACTGATGGCTACATGTCACCAGAAATCCTCATGGGTCTCGAGTTCGACCTACCGACCGACGTCTTCTCGCTCGGAGTCATTGTATGTTGCTCCTTCCCCTCAGTACACCTCGGGTCATCTACTAACTTCGGAGACTCTGTTACAGTTTGCTGAGATCCTATCGAGGAAACTCGTCGACTCAAACACTTTCAAGGTGAATCTGAATGCCTCCAAATCTTCAGGTTTCACGCCCGTCACTAACTCACATACGTCTTCCCCAACCCTCGCAGCGATCTGTCCCCACTTTCGGTCTCGATGCCAACGAGGTTCGGTCCCTTGCTTCACCCGGATGCCCTCCAGGATTCATCCAACTAGCTCTCGACTGTGCGCTCGTAGACGTGAGTATGTTGACATCAGTCTGCATCGATAAACTTTACCTCTGAGCTGATCGATACTCGTACCCTTGCGCTGCGTAGCCTTCTTTCCGGCCTCAGATGCCCGAGGTCCTTCGTCGTCTTCGGGAGCTTGAAATCGAGGTTCTTGCTCGGGGAGAAGAGCATGAGCATGTTGGATCCCTCAAACTCGTCGGCGGGGGTCGACCTGGACTCGGCAACAAGCGGATCCCGTCGTTCGGCCAAGGCGTTGGCAAGGATATTCGATCTTCCGGTAACGGCGATGCGAAGAAAGGCTCGGATGATTCCACAGATGATGAAGACCAAGACGATGAGGATCTGCACGAGATTCTTAAAGGTCTCGGTACGGTCAAGCTTAACAGAGCTGGTCCTGCGAAGGAAGGACTAGCCGAGGAGGGAGAGAAGGAACAGGCGAAGACAACTTGGAGGACAGCTCGATGGGGAGACAGCCATGTCGATGCTACGAAGGAACACAGCACAAGGGGAAGTCTTCCGAGCTTCTACGAGGATGCGAGCGAGATGCGAGGTCAGTCAATGCATCACTCCCTCTTCTTGGTCCGTATGAATGTTGACTGATCATCGGAGCTACTGACATCCACTAGGACATCAACACCTTCTCTCCGAGGCGACAACCTACGCTCCTTCAATCGAGACAGCCACGCCCTCGACCTCAAGTCGTTACTCCACCACCGTCATCCGATCTCGACCCAATTCGATCGCAGCTCTTCCTGAGCACGACTTATCAGAGTCTGTCACAACCGATGAAGGAGGAACTTCCTCTGTGCTTACAGTCAAGAACGCCGCTGGAGCTATCACGATTCAGCCCCTGGCGGAGGACCCACCTTCCGTCTCAAATCTCCCTGAGATCCCAAGCGAAGTCACATCGATTCCACCTAAGGACGAGGCGACCACCGCTCCCGCTAATGAGAGCGTCACAAACGTCGAGGAGACGCCCGTCCAACAAAACTCTATCATTGCTCGACCTGCTCGAGTAGATCCGGAGGCCGTTGCCACCTCGACCAAGACTTCTCCTGTCCCTGCATCACCTACCAAGCCCACTCGGCCACCTCCCGCTGTGCCAGCTTCGGCCTACACTCATCGGTTCTCCTTTGTCAAACCCGTCGGTGTCGTCAATAAGACCGCCGCAAAGACCGGAGGTGGGATCAGTCTCGGTTGGTTCTACGGCGCAGCATCGTCAGTCAGTGGTGGAGGGAGCGAGAAGAGTTCCACGACAGCTGGTTCCGTTGTCGAGAAGACAAAGTGTTCGGTTTGCAAGCATGTGAGTCAAGTTGAATCATCTCTGGAGTGAGCTCCTCGACTTGCTCGGGCTGATGATGGCTTGCTTTGGATTTCTGTTGCTCAGCGCGTCAAGAATACGTCGCCCTTCCTTTGTTGCGATGACTGCAAGAGAATCGTCCACGTCAAGGTCAGTGTCGGCTCGTCATCATCATTGGGTCGTTATCCATCGTCATCAAATCTGACACCTCATCGGTATCGTTCTCACCTTGGATGCAGTGCTCCGCCAATGCTCCTCGGGACTGTGGCAAGCCAGTCGTCACCTCTCCTCCTGCTTCTGGTCGAAAGCAGAAGTAGACAGGACTCTTCCCTTGATAGCTTTATCTGTTCCCAGCTCGCCCTTCAAGTTACAGTCAATTCCTTACGATCACGATTCACGATGCCTCGATGTTCTTTCCATGACTTCCAAGCCTCAATGCATTATAGTCGAAAGAATTCTCACTTGCAAAGCATCGGAATTGCGATATCGGGTAGGTGCGTAAATGCCAACGATTATGGAGGAAGCAACATGACGTGGTTCTGGGTAGAATTCAGCAGGAATCAGGATCGAGGGACTACAAGCAAGAATGAAACTATAAAGGGAAGGGAATGGGCGGGTGAGGGAAGCTGTTAGATGAGTGGCTGACGTGAGGTGATTTCAGACTGATAGACCCATACGATCGATCCCAAGAGAAAAGGAGAAAGAGGGAAAAGGAGACGAAATCGACGCTCTGTATCAATCCCTGGGGATCATCTTCCAACGAAGATGACTCTCGTAGAAATCGAACAATGGTCCTGGACACCTCTTCTTAGCGAGACTACCGTGGATTTTATGCTTCGACCCGTCCTTGCTGTTGAGGGCGTTTCACCGAAGGGTGGAAAGACAAAAGGGATGTGAGAGGAAAGGTGTCAGGCGAACATGCAAAGGATTTTCATGCGAAATCGGTTCGATACGTACAGCGTAACGAAGACCATCAAACCGATATCTGGATCCTGACTCTTCTCGACCGTATCTACCTGTTCGATGATAGGTCCCCAGTCTTCTGGACTATCCATATACTCCTCCATCATGCCCCGTTTTCCGTCATTCAGACCGTCTTCACCTGTTGATCCTTCATCCTCCGACGATTCAACGGGATCCTGGACTGACTTTCTCTTGTTGGATTTCTTGGAGGACTCGGTCGTAGTGGTAGATTGGTTGAGCTTTGACGGTCTGCTCTTTGCGGTCGAGGCTGGTTTTGTGGTCGATTTTGAAGATGAGGCGACCGAGGAAGGCTTGTTGGCGGTAGAGGAAGGCTTGTTGGAAGTGGAGGTGGAATCGTTGCTCTTAGGTCGAACGACAGAGGCAGGCTTCTTGTTGTTTGAAGTGACTGAGGATTCTGATTGCCTGGATCGCTTTCGCGCAGGTGCCGTGTCGTCCTCGATGGTTGGGCCGTTGGTCTCAAGATCGTTGAGCTCAAGCTCATCGATCTCCTCCTCGTCTTTGGCCTCGACAACTGAAGCAGTGGACTTGCGTCTCTTGTCTTTCGCGCTATATGTCGACGAAACCCTGCCTGATCCTCGCTTGATTGGGATCTCCTCCTCGTCGTCCTCGTCCGGCACCTTGGTGATTGACTTGCGGCTTGAACTCTTCGATGGGTCTTTCTTGGTCGGCACTGGGACGAACTCAAGATGAGTTCCTCTCTTGACGGGTTCGTCGCGTTTGATACTTTGTCGACTCCAAAAGTCGTCCAGAATCTCTGGGCAACCGTCGAGGTTCCTGGAGGATGAGATCTTAGTCAGCCTTGAGAACTCGCTGAACATATCGCGATGGAGTTCATTACCCTTCTGGTTCCCTGAGAATGGCAAGATGGACAAGAGAATCACAAACCAGAAGACGATCGTAAGGATCAGCCGGATCGGTTAAGACGCGTCGCGTTTCAGATGGTCCAATAGGGCAACAACGCACCAGGTCCATTCGGACTCGACTTCGTAGCCATGCCAGACAATCTGGTAAGTCCATTGGTCTTTGGTCTGTCGCGAGAAAGGTGGAAAGTTTGAAGCGAACCGAGCTCGGGTGAGGATCGATTGATTGAAGGAAGGGTATCGAGGAGACATTGGAGCTAACCTTTGAATCTCTGCCAAACTCAGCGGCGCGAATCGATTGGACGACGAACACTAGATTGATCCGAACCAAGGTCGTCAGCCAAACGAATTAACGTTGAAGAAAGAACAGAAAGACGCACCTTCGCCCTGCGGTTCGTCATCCGGCTGGGTTTCGACGTCCTCCTCTTGGTCTGACTCGACAGGTTGAGAATGTTTCTTGTTTGGTTTAGATTGAGGTGACTTTGCCATGGTTGGGATCAGGAGATGAGCTGTGTGGATGATCTGTCGTCGACGAGGGGTAGATGATGGTGGCCAGCTCAATTTCGAGAGACGCGTCCTCCGGTCTCCTTGATCGTCCTTGATCCTCCTTGATCCTCCTTTCGGCCTTCTCCCCCTTGTCTCCCCCTTCCCTCGCTAACCATCATGCCCACCATCTCAGCACCGATTCCACCCAAGACTTACCCACGAGAACAACATAAATCTGGCAAAGCATCCCATCGCGCTCAACTAGCTGCTACATACCGTCATCCCCTTCCCCTCGTCCCGACTCAATCAACGACCTCGTCTTCCCCCTCACCACTCGCCCAACTCGCCACCCTCTTCTCTAACTCAGCCTCATCTCAAACGATCGAGAACCCAGAGTGTATCGGAGTATGGGACCCCTTCACTGGGACAGTGTGGGTTCGGAATCAGAAGGACGTCGACATCCTTTGGACCAGGGGCTTCTTTGGCAAAGGTAGTCTGAGTCGTAGTGAGCCTAGTTGGTGGAAGAGAAAGGTTCGAGAAGAGATGGGAGGAGGCAATTGTAAGCTTCGAGCTCACCCACTCTGCTAACGATGAGCACCACTCCTGAATCCTGGCATGTTGCTTTCTGCCCTCTCTTTCCCTCTTCGACAGTCCTTTCCGCAGAAGAGGTCACCGCGCTTCGACGTCAAGAACGCAAAGACTTCAAGATTGCACGAGCCAAAGCCGCTGTCGCTACCGTCGAAGCCGCCGAACGAGCTCTGCTCTCCTCTCTTCCCAATCCTGCCGACCCCGCTGCCTCCCCCTCGACATCGACAACAGTCGTTCCAGAGGAAGTCGTGAAGCCCGTCCGACCCGGAAACACGCGATTCACCAACGACCGGGAGCTACTGGAGGAGGAGCTAGCAAGGCAGGAGGAGGTAGAGAAGAAGACAGAGAACTTGGAGCACATGCAACTTACCCCTGAAGAGATCTGGTTTTTAGCCTGGGGACTAAATTGTCTCAAAGTGCTGAGTCCGATGGACGTGAGTGCAATCGCTGCTGAGCGTTTGGCCTTTGATCCGGAAGTGCAGCTGAACATTATCTTTCGATGCTCGAATCCATTGCACGACTCAAGAATCAACCCATACCTCTACCTCACCTCTTCCATCTCCTCACGTCACCTATATTGTCTTCTGTTCCTCCATCTCTGTCGCCGCCTCCCTCATTTGCCCACCTTCGTCCCGATCACCCCTTCCTCGTGTCTTACGCCGCCTACCATCACTATCGCTCACTCGGATGGGTCGTCAAGACTGGCATCAAGTTCTGCGTCGATTGGCTCCTGTACAAAAGAGGTGTCGTCTTTTCACACGCAGAGTACGTCTAGCCTATGAGTTGTCTTCTTGACTACTCTCGACACGGTCACTGATTTAGGGTTTTGACGCCTCACATCTCAGATTCGCCATCGTCATCGTACCCACATACTCGAATCCAGCTGACAAGGAATCTAGCCCGCATAGATTCGAACTCGAGAATGTCGAGCGTATGGACTGGGAGTGGCTCACTACCATCAACCGAGTCAACTCTCAGGTCAAGAAGGTATGTGGTCATTCCATCGGTTGGGCTGACCTGTTCTCCTAGAATTCACACTGACCATCTGATTGCTTCTGTCCGCCTGTCGAAGACGTTGGTACTATGCTATGTCGTCATCCCACCTTGCGGGGAAGGAGTTCGAGAAGAATTCATCGGAGGGGATCCGACCAGTTGGGGGAGGTATCGGATCAACGAGGTCGTGTTTAGGAGGTGGATGCCGGCCCGTATGCGTGACTAGATTTTGATCGCTTCCAGGAGACTAAGACTCGGCAAAAATCCTTGAAGTGAACAGGGAGGAAAAGTGAACGTCCCTGATACGAGACCTTTCAAGATGGAGATGGGCTGCGCAGTCGAACTGTCGCATGAATGTATCATCACGAACGACTATGTCAATCGACTCCTCTTCTTCCAAGCTCGATCCACTCGCTCATGTTCAACAGCTCCTAGACATCCAACTCCCAGCATCTCCCATCTATCAGCTTCTCCTACCAGGGATTCGTCTTATCTCTGCCTCGGACGGCCAAATCAGAGCTGAACTCATCGTTCAGCCAGTCCACGTCAATTCGAAAGGGATCCTTCACGGTGTGGCGAGCAGCTGCTTGGTTGATTGGGCGGGTGGAATGGCGATTGGAAGCACGGGCTTGTCGAAAACGGTGAGGAAATCCTTTTGAGATTCAAGTCAATCGGATGGGGAGGCAGATGCTATCCCATTGATCTAACATGCTGCTCCTACGCTGATCTAGGGTGTATCGACGGACATGCACATCACGTATGTCTCATCCGCCAAACTAGGCGATCGGTTGATCATCGAGGGAGCGGCTCAGAAGGTCGGCTCTACTCTGGGGTTCACGACAGTCAGGTTAGTCTGATGACTTGTCAAACAAGAGGACGACAGGTAGAAAATTCACTCTGACGAGTTTCGCTTTGTGGATCGATGGCTGATCGTATAGGATCGAAAAGGTCGTCGAGGGAGGTTCGAAGGTTCTGATTTCGATGGGAACTCACACGAAATACGTGCGCCAATAGAAGATTTGGACTCAGACGTCGATGTAAATGAACCTGATTAGCTTCGGGAGTTGTTGGGAAGAAAACGGTACGAGACCCAGAGCAGCCCTTAGCCATCCCATCGGATCGCACCCGTAGATGTTGTCGACGACCGCCATCATCTCATCCCTTCCCGCTCTCCACCCACATCGCCTCACAAGTATGCCCGACGCATCCACAATCCTCACCGCGAGCACCATCGTCATCGCTGCAGTTGGAGTCTACCTTTTCACCACTCACACGAGCCCCATCTCGGCCAACTCAGCCTCCCCAGACTCAACTTCCTCATCTTCCCATCCAGCCTCCACATCGTCTAAGAAGAAGAAGAAGTCTGCCAGCAAAAAGTCTGTAAGCGCCATCAATCAATCCTCATCCGAAAATACTGCGTCCAGTCCTGCAGCTCCATCCAAACCGGATTCGCCATCTCCTCTGCCCTCCGCCAACAAAGCGAGCACCCCTTCGTCTACTTCGACAGCAGCCGCTCCGTCTACATCTAATAAGCCAAAGGCCAAAAAGAACAAAGTTTCTGCCCCACCTAGCGCCAAGAAATCCAACGACAAGCAACCCTCGTTCGCAGCGGTCGCACAGGCGGCCGTCGAGGACACTACCCCCGAAGACGATTCGGATGACGAACAGGCGGAAGAAATCCCTTTCACAGAGGTCGTTACGAACAAGAAGCATGCTGCTCAAAGGCAGGCTGAGAGGCAAGCCAAGAAGGTTGGCAAGACCGGTGTCGAAGAGTGAGTGGGCGACTACTCTTCACAGGCCTACGATTGGCAAAACCGCTTGCCTGATTGCTGATATTACTTTCCCCGTCAATAGCATGCTTCCTCCAGTCCCACCCCCAGCAAGGGTCATCAAGATCCCCAAAGGTGGCAAGAAGAACAAGAACGGCCAAACCGAATCTACTCCATCAGCACCTTCCCCAACCGCTTCTCTGACCGGTCCCGTCCTTCCACCACCTTCGTCTCCTCCTCAACCATCATCCGACGAGGGTTCGATCCCAGAATTTCCCGCACTTGATGGGTCGAATGCCGAGCCAAAGGAGGACGAGCCGATTGATCTCGGCGTTTGGGAGGATCCACCAAAGGAGGTCATCGAGGAGGAGAAGTGGCAGGAAGTGCCAGTGAAAGGAAGACGGAATGGTGGTAGTGAGTATTGATCTCGGCTTTGATGTTACAGGGAGCTGAACTGATTCTTGTTGATCTGGTTTCCTTCCCCCATAAACTCCTTGTTGCCTCATCTCAGACCAACCAGCTTCAAACTTCAACAGTACCAATGCGAGCAAAGCGTCTATCGCTGCATCCCAAGCAGCCGCCGTGCGTCCCGTGGCTCACCTTGCTCATCCCTTCACGCCTCGCACCTCTTCAGCCTATAAATCACTGACTAATCATTCGTACATCCGTGGTCTGGGTTTGGGTTTCTTTATTCGCCGTTTGCTCAGGACAAGCAACAACGAAAGAACGCGAAACGAGCAGAGAACGCTAAAGTGGCTAAAGATATCGCAGAAGCCGATCGACTCGCTCGTCTCGCTACGCACAAGCGTCAACTTGAGCAGTACGTCCTCTTTTCCACGCCCTGAAACCCCTCCAAAGAAAGAAGAGAAGAGAAGAACTCTCGATGCCAACCTTTGTTGAAAAAGAGTCAAGAATCGAAGAGGAAGAAGAAAAAAGAAGAAGAAGAAGAAGAAGAAAACCCCCCCGAGTAAGATCTAATCTAACGTCATCTTTTCTCTCTCTCTCTCTCGTCTCTTTACTCGCCGGGACGAACTATAGAGCCAGGATAGATGAGCTCTACAAGAAGAACACGACGGGTAAGAAGGTCATTGGTGGAGGGATGAAAGCTTCGGTCGGGTCGAATGGAAAGTTGATTTGGGAATAAGAACAGATGGGAATGAAAACAGATGGGAATGAAAACAGATGGGAAGGGAAGAAAAGAAAGGAAGCAAGACAGAAAGGAATAGAGTGAGAGAAGAAAGAAAGAAAGAAAGAAAGAAAGAAAGAAAGAAAGAAAGAAAGAAAAAGAAGGGCGCATAAAGGGTTCTTTCATCTTCTCTTTTCTCTCTCTCTCTCTCTCTCTCTCTCTTTTGGTCACTCTGCTAGGGTAGAAGAGTAACCAATCTTCATCCATCGACCTTCAGAGAGATGGAATGTCCATTTTTGGCATGATATAGATAGATATATTCGATCGACCGTTTTCACCGTCTTCAAGATCGGTACTAACGTCAACCCGATGCCGAAAGGAGATGGAGGAGGGAAGCGAGGGTAAGGCAGATGAAACCGATATTGAGGGGAGACGAGAACAGAAAAGGAAAAAAAAGAAAAAAAACACACTTACGGAGCCATTGATGGTGACGTACTCCTACAAGATGGTGGTTTTTTTTTAGGGTGAGAGATGAAATCAATTGAGGGAAGTTAGACGGATCAATCGAAAGATCAGAGAACCCCAATCGATTCATACTTTCTAAATCAACTTACATGACTGAAATCACAACTCCAAACTTTAGCTTCTCCCTGTCCACCTCCAAGATCAATGACGATCTCGAGGTCTTCTTCCTTGAGGATTTCGCTAGCTCTCGTCTCGGAGAACTCGACGGGTTCCCCTTTTGAGAGAAGGAGAAGTTCGGGTGAACCATCGGTTGGGAGGAAGGAGACTCGTGTCAGGAGTGGGTTGACGGGCGTTTGGGAGTAACCGCTGTGGATAGATGAAGCGAAAGCGAGTGAGCGAACGTTTCGAGGAGAGTTGATTGGTTCTGTGGGATTGTTTTTTTTTTTTTTTTTTTTTTTTTTTTTCGTGAAGGACTGATTTGGTCCTGAGTCGATGACTTACATGGCACAAAGGATTCGACCCCAATTGGCATCTTGACCGTAGAGGGCGGTCTTGACGAGTGACGAAGTGGCGACGGTGGTGGCTACTTTTTTGGCATCATCGTACGACGGAGCACCCTAGGATAAGCGAAGTGAGTTCTCAGTTCCCCAGCGTGTACAAGAGGGAGGGAGGGTTAGAAGGAAACGGCCCGACGAACCTTGACGGAGACGGTGACGAATTTGGTGGCACCTTCTCCATCCCTGACGACCAATTTGGCGAGTTCCTCGGCGAAACTCGTGAGCTCATCTCTGAACGCTACAAAGTCGGAATCGCTCTCCTCCATCTCTTTGCCACTTTCTTGAGCCGCTCCATTCGCGAAGAGGACGACGGTGTCGTTCGTGGACATATCGCCATCGACGGTGATGGAGTTGAACGATCTGTCCACCGCGTAGTTGAGTGCGGATTGGAGGGCGGGCGGAGAGATGGCAGCGTCGGTGGCGATGAGACCTAGCAAGGTTCCATGCATCGGTTTGGCAGCTGAAGATGAGGATGCTTGTGGGGGGCCCATGTTGGGATGGATCATGCCAGCTCCTTTGTCGATTCCAGCGATGCGGCATTCGACACCGGATGAAGGGAGAGTAAAGGTTCGAGCTCGAAGTTTGGGGAAGGTATCGGTCGTCATGAAGGCCTTTGCCAATCCAAGCCAGGCTTGGGGAGTAGAGGAAACGGAAGCATGAAGCTTCTCGAGCGCTGGGAGAATTTTGGATGAGACGTTTGGAATCGTTTGACCGATGACACCGGTCGAGAGGACGAGGGTCGAGGTCTGACTGGTGGAGGGGGTCAAGGGAGAGGGGGACGAAGAAGGCGAAGGGGAAGGGGATGTGTTCGAGATGAGACGATTGACCGTCTCGACCATGGTGATAGCATCCTCCATTCCTTTCCTGCCGGTGACGGCATTGGCACAACCCGAGTTGACGACCAAAGCCTTTGCCCTTCCCCCACCAGAGATGAGAGCCTGCTGGGAGACGAGGACGGGTGCAGCCTTGAAGACGTTTCGGGTGAAGGAAGCAGCTGCCGAGGTGGGATTGGGTGAAGTCGAGAGGAAGAGGCCGAGGTCAAGAGGGGTTGGATTCTTTTCTGAGGACTTTTTGATGTGGGCGTATGTGGAGGAGAGAGCGAAGCCTTTAGGGAAAGCGTCGATGGGGAAGTCGATGACATGATGGTCCTTGGAGGAAGCGTATGACCTGACTGTCGTCGAGTGTCGGGTAGATGATCTGAGGAAGGAGCGAATGAGGGACATGACTCGTTGGACCGAGGGGAAGGGAATCGACGAGGTTATCGGTTAGATGATCAAGGACGATAACGGATTTCGGAGAGAGAGAGAGGGGCAATTTGATTCCGACTCACGTTCGATAACCATCCCACAATCATCGACACGTTCGATAACCATCCAGCACTCATCGACACGGTCGATAACCATCCAGCACTCATCGATCCACCCACATATGTTTCGCCCTATCCTCAACACCCCAACAATCAGGCTCACCCCCAGCCCACGGTACTATCAACCCAACCCGACCCCGACTAGACCTAACACCTTCTATCCCGACATCCACCATGCATACGCCAACATCCGCCATAGGGACAACGGCCCAGGTGCCATTAACGCCTTCATCTCACTCAATCCACCGCCCAGTCAGTCCTCCATCCTCTTCATGCCCACCAACAAGAGCTCATCACCCTCGCTTCGTCCCCAGAACCGAGTCCCCCAGCTCAACCAACAGAGTCCCATCCTCTTGCCGGTTTACCGATAGCCATCAAGGATACCTTCTGCACATCAGACATGGATACCACCGCATGCTCCAAATCTCTCCAGCGTGAGCTTCCCATCCTCTCTCAATCAACGACAACGACGTCTCGAAAAGGCCAGAGGGATCGCGATTACTTACCTCGACGTTCACTTTGTCGCGAATGTCCCTATAGACTTTTCCCCATCATACTCCTCGACACCAACGAGTCTGCTATCGAAAGCTGGTGCTCACCTCATCGGCAAGACGTCGTGTGATGAGTTTGGCATGGGCTCTCACAATGTCAACCTTCCAGACTTTATCCATCCCCCTCTGAATCCCTCCTCACCTCCTACCGGTCTTGATCGAGACGTGATGTCGAATCAAGATTCGATGGGTGGAGAGCTGTGGAGGAAGAGGGAGAAGAGAAGTTGTGGAGGTAGCTCGGGAGGAAGTGCTGCTGCTGTAGCTGGCGGATTGGCTTGGGCGTAAGTCGCAATGCTTACCGTTTCAGTTCACAGAGCCGTTTTTGTCCAGCTGCTGGTTCTGAAGCCGTCAATGTCTACTCGCAGTGCTCTGGGGACAGATACCGGCGGCTCGACCCGTCTTCCTGCCTCGTACTGCGGCATCGTCGGCCTGAAACCTTCGTATGGCCTGATATCTCGGTCAGCTCTTCATTCAGCCCTTTTCTGCGGAGACACAGACGCTCAGAACTGAAACTCTCGATCGCATAGCGACTCAGATATGGCTTGATCACCTACGCCGACACCCTCGACACCGTGGGTATCATGGCGAAAAACGTACAGGACGTGGAACGGGTGTTTGGTAAGGAAGTCTGCCTATCCGTCAGTTTGCTGAAGACGCACAAGACTCAACTCTCGTTTATTGGTTGAACGATTAGACGTGGTGTCTCAGCCTGATCACAAAGATCCCACTTGTCACTCATCTTCTGTTCGGACACTTGCCTCAGAAATCACCAACGAAGCCATCAAATCAATATCCGGCCTCTCCAACGGCCGCCTAGATGGTCTCCGCATCGGAGTTCCCATCGAGTCTTTCCCATCTGAAGCTCACAGCATCTCATCCTCTTCGACTACTCCTCTCGCGATGACACTTCGGACCCTCCGCGAATTGGGAGCGACTCTGCATTCAGTCTCGACGCCGTTGGCACCTCATGCTTTGAGCGCGTATTATGTCATAGCGAGTGCGGAGGCATCGAGTAATCTGGGTCGATTCGATGGAGTGAGGTTCGGTTGGAGGAGCGAGGATGATTCGGATGGGTACGAAGCCACGAGAGGCCAGGGATTTGGGGCGGAGGTCAAGAAACGTATCTTAGTGGGAGGATTCGCACTGTCTGCCGAGTGAGTTGCGACCTTTCATCCAGAAGGAGGAATGAGCTGACCTGACTTGATCTTGCTTTCCCTTGGCGGATACCTCGAAGAGCGTACGATTCGTACTATCTTCCTGCCCTGAAACTTCGCAAGCACCTCACAAAGTCATACGCCTCTCTATTCCGACATCGACATCCGTTCTTGTCTCCTCACGAAATGCCTTCGATCGAAGGGGTCGACCTGCTTTTTCAACCTTCGACCATCTCTGCAGCGCCGACGATCTCGTCCCTCTCGGGTCCATCGACCGTCTCTCCGTACGTCCAGGACATTCTGACGGTCCCAGCCAGTCTGACCGGGTATCCAGCCATGAATCTACCCGCAGGAAGGGAGAAGGATGCTCAAGGGAAGTCTGGTTGGCCTCTAGGTGTGGGGATGGTCGGATTTTGGGGAGGAGAGAAGTTGATGTTCTCGGTGGGAAAGATATTGGAGGCGACACTAGCGGAAAAGAGATGGAAGGAACGTGTGGATTGATCGATGGAGATGAGACGAGAGAAACCAAAGAAAAAAGAAAGAGATGAAATAAAATGAATCACGAAAAAGAAAAGAAAAGAAAATCAACCGAGGTCCCCCGAAGACCGACTCAAATCAACCTCGAGTCCTTGATTCTCGACGCGACTGATCTCGGATTCATCTTGCATCGAGTCCGCACCCAATCGACCGTCCATCATGGCTGATAGAGTACCTGTGAGTTGTCGCTCATTCCAGATATCGTCTCACTTCGAGAACTTGACACAAGAACAGAGACAACCTCGTCCCAGGCGGACTCGGTCTTTCTCTCGATGCTTTGCTTTCTCTCACAAGACTGACTTTCCTCGTCATCTATCATCCTTCTCCCATACCTCTCCCTCCCCGCGCCCCCGCGTTTCTCTTTAGCTCGCTCTACATATCCCCCTCTCCCAAATCCCACCAAACTCATCCGCTCCTCCCCCGCAACCAGCTTCCGCTGGTCATCCTAGGCAGACTGATTCACGTTACAACATCCATCCGGCCACAGCCAATGCTACTCAACCACCGACGGCGATCCAGAAACTTGTGGAGGATGCATTCGCAAAGGACTATGATCAGATTTGCGTCAGCTTGACTAATTCGTGAGTCTGGTCTTTTATCGCATGTCGGACGAGGGATGGGTTCATTTTGAGAGAGGTCGGTCGCAGGCTGCTCCAGCAAGCTCGGGAAAGGCACTTCAATCTCAACCAGCTCTTGATCCTCAATGGGATCGACTTGGAAGGATCTGGTCATCTGGTCCGTCGATAAAAGCTGATGCCATCGTCTCACACGGGGTTGTCCGCTTCTCGTCTTTCTTTCAGCAACTGGCACGATCGCTGGACTCGTCTCTGCATTCGAGATTCGGAAGCCGATGATGATCCTAAGACCCAGCTCAAGATTGCTCAGGAAGCTGAGCAATGGAGGATGTCGGGTGGCTTCATGCGAGGAGAGGTCACTTGTACTCGCTTAGGTGCGTCGTTTCCTCTGATCATCAAGCCAAGAATGAATCATCACCTCTGGCTATCAACGATACGACAGGCGCTGATCAGATAGGATCTCATTCCCCTCTCGTCATAGAGGAAACTGAACACTTGATCGGGTTGGCTTCCGATTGGCTTCAGTTGGATTCTCCAGACGAGGGCGTCCGCTTCGATGCTGAACTCGTGAGCGAAGACTTTGTCGTCCCCCCCCCTTGCTCCCCTTCCGTTTATTGAACAAAACCGTGTTGATCCTCTGGTCTGATTAGGCCCTTCGACATGAGCTCGCCCTGGCCCACTATCTCAACGTGCCAACCGTCATCCTGCCTCCGCCTCGAAACCGTGCCCACGTCGCCGATTACGCTCGAGCGGTCAACGCCTGTCTTCTCTCTACGGGATCATATACCCCTCAAATCTCGATCCGGATCCCCATCTCAGATCCAGCAGAACTCGTCCGTCCGACCTCGGGCAGAGCTAGTTTCGGGGGTGACATGGGTGAAGGAAGCGGTCGTGCGGGGAGTGTTGGAAGTCGACTTAGCACAGCTCAGGCCGGAGTTCAAGATCCTAGTGCGACTTGGGAGATTTGGGACGTCATTCGGACGATGTGTGGATACAGTCCGAGGTTGAGCTTGAGTGAGTGGATACGAAGATTCAGAATGATGGGCGATCATTTCGAACTGATCCCTATTTGTATCGTTGGTGTTCGACTCTTCTTGTCTTGTCTTAGCTCTGGATCTGACTCACCCACTGCCCCCTTCACATGGCGCCCTTGCTCGATGGGCTGCTGAGCCAACCCGCCACATTCTCGTCCCTGCCACGAGCTTCATCAACAATCCAAAAGGTTACCCCGTCCTGAGCAAAGCTACTCAGACCTTTCTCAAGGAGGTCATGAAGGTCCGTCCTTCTCATTTCTCTGCGGATGACTCGTGTACCAACCGAACGGCTGATCTCCTTCATCGTCTCAGCAACGACCCACTGTCATCCTGTCCGAGACTACATCGGGTCGACATGCCGCTGGTGGAGCATCAGCCTATCCTCAATACCTTCGTCATCTCGAAAAGGTATCTCGATCGCTTCACTCCAGTTCGCTTTCATCCTCTCTTTCGACTTCGACTTCGTCCGATCCCAATCCGGTCGCCGTCGGAGCCGACGACTTCACAAAAGGTTACTTTGATTGGCTTCAAGCTCCGTTACAACCTTTGATGGACGATCTTCAAAGTTCGACCTATGAGGTCTTTGAGCGGGATCCAGTCAAGTATCAGAAGTACGAAGAAGCCATCACGTTGGCTCTGGAGGATCGAATCAACGATGAATCGCTGTAAGTGTTGAGGTCGTGTCCTATCACCTCAGGTCCTAGATTAGGGCCCCCTTTGTCTCTTTGGGATGTATGCAGGTTTCAAGGTTTGACGTCGTCACATCTGCGCCGTAACACAGGGTCATCTACGTCTGTGGAGCTGGTCGTGGACCACTCGTTGCTATCGTGCTTCGCGCCATGGAACGAACGGGTCGAACGGCTCGAGTATATGCCGTTGAGAAGAACGCCGCTGCTTTCATCACGTAGGTATCCTCAAGCCCGACGTCTGATGACTTGCTGCATCCCGCTGGTTAATATCTTTGAGTCAATGCTTAATTCTCCTCTCTCGCTCTCTTCACTCCATACCATCTCTCCTCTCTCTGAACAGTCTGCAAGAACGTCAAGCACTTGAGTGGGGGTCAGCCGTTAACATCCTCTTTGGCGACATGCGAACGCTCGACGTACCGGAACCAGCGAGCATCATTGTTTCTGAACTCCTAGGGTCTTTTGGTGATAACGAACTCAGTCCAGAATGTTTGGATGGAGCTATGAGATTCCTCAAACGTGAGTTAGAGGCCAGACGGCTTGGAAAACGACAAGACGATTGAGAAACGATCGAACCTGACCTATTGATCCTCACTCCATTTGATTTGTACTCTCCCCTCACAAAGCCGATGGAATCTCGATCCCATCGTCTTATACCGCCTACCTCTCTCCTCTTTCCTCCTCCAAACTCTACAACGAAGTGACCGCTCGGGCTTCCATGCCATCCAATCTTGCCTCTTCCTCTTCTCCACCCACGGCAGCAGCCGAAACACCTTACGTCGTCATGTTCCAAGCCGTCAACACCCTCTCCGGTAATCCCGATGAACCGACCTTCCCACCTGTTCCAGGTTCGAGTGCTGGATTGGGTGCATCGGAAAGTGGAAGATGTGGTGGTCAGGTTCAAGCTTGTTGGGCATTCGATCATCCGAGAAGAGACGTCGTGTTGGATTCGAGAGGATTGCCTTTAACGAATTCACACAACACGAGAAGCGCTCATCTTACGTTTCACATCCCTCATGCGGGAGCTCTTCATGGTCTAGCGTGAGTCCGCTTCCTCTTGGTTTTTTTTTTCTTCTCTCGTTCTCGCGAAATGAGGTGGAAGTTGAAATTGATGATCTGCCTCTCGATCTTGGCTGTCCCAAACCAGAGGATACTTTGAGGCCGTTCTGTATGGTGATGTGGGACTCTCTATTCATCCCGATCGAATGCACTCTGTTAGCCCAGACATGGTTAGCTGGTTCCCACTATTCTTCCCGTTCAAGGTCCGTAAATCCGTACCTTCATGCTTTTTTTTTGCGTCTAGTGGGGGGTTTTGATCCCCTGCATCGTGTTAATCTTTTCTTTTTCTTCTTCTTTTTTTTTTGTCAAAAAAAAAAAACCCCCCCTTTGCATCCTGCTTGACGTGAATGCTAGGAACCTTTGTTTCTACCAAGAAATTCCGAGCTCGACGTTCATATATGGCGTTTGACCGATGCTCGTAGTAGAAAGGTGAAGCGGTTTTTTTGTCCCCCTTGTTCTTTCGCTTATACTCGGACTCATTCACTTCTGCTTCAATCCTCTCTACGATTTTCTCATTGATTTGTTTGACTCAATCTTACCTTTTTTTTCGTTTCTTTTTTCTTTTTGTTCTCCCACTCAATCGATCCAAATCAGGTCTGGTACGAATGGCATGCCGAAGCTTTCCTCCCACTTCCATCCAACCATTCGACTCCTCATCATCATCCTCATCCTCATCACCATCATTCTCCAAACGTCGTCACCACTCCAACGATATCTCAAAACCCACATCTCTTCTCACCAAACTCTCAACACTCTCTACCACCACAATCTCGACCAACTTCACCTCACAATTCTATCCTCTCCAATCACACCACTCACGGTCCAAGAGCAGGTTCTTATCCAGGAGGAAGTCAACCAGCTACGAGTGCGACGAATCCTTACGCAACGAGATCATCCGGTTCCAACGTCGTCGTCGTTCAAGGGAATGAGGCGAGTTACTTTGCGAATGAGATGGAAATCGGTGGCGGTGGTGATGAGGGTGAGGTAACTGAAGGTGGAAGACTCAAGATTGGTCAAACGAGCTTGCATAACCCTGGAGGGAGAGGATCTTGGATCGGTTTGTAAAGTGAAAAGAAAGGATCGAGGAAAAGTTTGTTTCAGTCAGGACTTGTCTCCTCCCCCATACACACACGATCAAACACCAAAGAG
Organism: Udeniomyces megalosporus; assembly: GCA_039545415.1. Classification (NCBI taxonomy): domain Eukaryota; kingdom Fungi; phylum Basidiomycota; class Tremellomycetes; order Cystofilobasidiales; family Mrakiaceae; genus Udeniomyces; species Udeniomyces megalosporus. The sequence goes on along the minus strand of BCKM01000002.1, from coordinate 379,728 downwards.
GACCCACATTCAGCACGTCTCTTAGGAACCCAAAACCCAAAAACACACATACACACATACACACATACACACACACACACACACACACACACACACAAAAAAAAGTGATTTCTTTCTCCGTCATCTTTCACCCTTCTCTTATCTCACTTTATTCCTTCTTGCATCCTCAGCCTGTTTGGACCCTGACACCTGCTTATCCGGGCTGGG
>BCKM01000002.1:367028-379338 GCA_039545415.1 Udeniomyces megalosporus | reverse complement strand
GGGTGGATAACGATAATAAGAAATTCTAGGTGAAAGTATGAAGCAAAAGGAAACGTTCAGAAAGGTCCATACATATGTAGATGTATAACCCTGAGCTGTACGGGAAAGGAAATAGAGTTAGAGGGAGAAGGGCGAGAAGAGAAGAGGAGAGGGGATGGATCCAGGAGTAGGAATGGATCTATTAGAAGATCTCAACTCCCTTCCCAAATCCCTTCCCAACTGCCTTCCTAACTCCTTTCCCCCTCCCTTTCAAATCCAACTTATTCTGTAAGGAGAGATTTTTGAATTCGGTATCGGTTCGTTCACTCTAGGCTTGTTTCCTAGCGATCCAAGCGTGAAGTTCGACTGATCCTCCATCATCTTCTCCATCGACTCGTTCATCGAATCTCATCACCTTCTCCTCTGACGAACTACTACTGTTCAATCCCCTGAACCGACCCGAATGCACTTCCTTGGTCGGAACAGATGGTGGTGGTGCATCGGTTCGATCAAGACGATGACGAGTGGAAGGATCGGGGGGGTTGTACGTTGGAAGGATGGTTGCGAGGATGGAGGTCAAGATGGATGCTGTCTTTGATGGACTTCGGGCGGCGACTTGAGAGAGAGAAGGTGGGTGGTGAGGTGAGGGGTAAAGCGTACTGGAATCATTGAGGATCGAAACGGTAAGGAATGAGGGGGAATAAAAAGTTCGCAATGGGCATAGTGGAATGAGTTTCTTTTCGTTTGTGTTTCTTGCTACATGTCGAGTGTGTTCTTTTGTTACATTCGAGAATGTGTGGAGAGTGAAAGAAGTAGAAGGACTCACTTGATCCAAGTAGGGACGATATCAGCCAAAACACCTGGCGCTCGAACGATTCCATCTTCGACTTCGTGATCGTTCCTTGTCACCGGTCTATTTCTCACCCACTTTGACCCTGAAAGTCCGCCAACGCCAACACCTCCCAAGGCATCACTCGAGTAAGCGTACGTCTGTGAACCAAGTCCGGACACCATCAGGAGAGCTGGTTTGATGACGATACTTGGTCGAGCCTGAAGGAGATGATCACTTTGGAGATTCTCCCAACATCTTCGTTGGCTAAGAATAGGAAGAGGTTGAGGGGTGTCGACTTGAGATGGTGTAGTGATGGGTCCAGCGAGGTTGATTGGGGCTTGAGACCGAAAGGGCGAGACGTTGGCGTAGGGTGTGATCCGAGATCGAGGCAAGGATCGAGTAGATCGAGTTTGCTTGGGTGATTGAGGCGGAGTTGAGAAGCTAAGAGGCGGGAATGCGTAAGACGTTTCGACGATCTTGATAGTGGAAGATGTCAGTGCATGATGGTCAGTGAGAGAAAAGGTTGATGGGAAAGGAGTCGAGAAAGGGTATATTTACTTACCTCTAGGACCCCAGACCCCTTCCGAAGGACTCTGATAGCTTCTTGTATGACATCAGCCCTATTGGGATCAAATCGTGTCGATGTAAGTGAAGTGCTTGGACGATCCACGTGATTCGAATATCTCACCAAGCAGCTTCAGACACGCCAAGTCCAACAAAAGCCATTCGAACCATATCAAAACATCCCGAGTCAAATGGCAGGGGCTCTAAGCTGAGTCCGAGAGATGAGGTTGCTGAATCAGCTTCAAGTCACTACGATCATCCGGAGATAGACTTACAAATTGCCCTTGATCCACTCAATCCTCGCACCCAAATCCTTCCAATCAACAAGGCCCTCCTTCGCTTGACCACCTTCGTCCACCTCCTTGATATCCTCCTCGCTCATTCTACCTCTGACCTCTTGCTGCAACTTGATTAGTTCGGGGATATCGATCTGAACGCTTTCTTCCAGATCGAAACCGACAAACTCGGAATTCGACCAAACCTTGGCTTGTTCCAAACACCAACTCCCTCCTCCACATCCCAAGTCGAGAACTCGATGGGGTGGTGATTCGTTCGGAGCTAGCTTGAGGAAGGTCGTTGATCCCTCTTGGTCAGTGTCGGTAGAGCCATTCGGCAGATGAAGCAGTGTTTGGGTCACGAGAACCTCGAGTTCGAGCAAAGCAGGCGTGTACGGTAGAGGATATGGTGCGGTAGAAGGAGATTCGACAGGGAGAGGAGAAGAAGAATAAGCAGGATGAGGCGCAGAAGTCGATCGGGTCTTGAACGAGGGAGCTGAATTTGAAGGTCGGTTTGAATTGGAGGAAATGACGCGTCTTTTGGTCGCTTCAGTCAATTGACGAGTAGAGCCAATGAGTGGACGGGAGGAAATTGCAGTAGATGACGCATTGGGGACGATGCTGTTGATGGCGTGAGTGATGGATCGATTGGGGGGCGAAGGTGAAGTCTCCGGAGAAAAGGTCGGGATTGCTGCGGAAGACGAAAAAGCAGAGGGTGGTGGTGGTTGATCCCGGTTGCTACTGTACTGAAGAGGACGTAGAGAAGCTTTGTTGGGGGGTGATGATGATTCCAAGGTGGGTCTACCTTGCTTTAGAGATGTAGAGGATGGACCGCTAGTAGCCCTAACGGTTCGAGCGCTCATCGAAGCGTGTTGCGCCTCTGTAAGTTCCCACTTTGAGAAGGGTCGGTTATGACAAGGAAGAGTGGGGTTTTTAATCAGGACTGAGGGAGGGAAGGGAGGGTTCGGTTCAGAGAGTGACGAGTAGGCAGGTGTCGAAGGAGAGTGAGGACCGAGCGTTGAATCGAGGGAAAGGGATGAGGAACATGAGCCGAAAGAGGGTGTTGAGATATCATGGTCGTTCGCCGAGATGAGCGGAGAGCGTGGAGGCTCTGAATTCTGAGGGGGAGAGGAAGGAGGGTGATGGGTTAGGAGAGAGGAGGAGGAGGAGGAGGAGGGCAAGGTTGACGACGCTGGCTTCGGTGGCTGGAAAGACTGAGGTAGGTCGCTCGCCATTTTTGCGTAGGATATTGATTCAGTTGGTGCTAAGGTGAGGTCGATATCTGAGGGGATGGTGGCACTGAATGACAAAGACAATGAGGAGAAGAAAGCCCTGTCCGGCCGAATCGAGAACGCATTGTTCTCCTGTGTCCGACAAGGCTCCTGCTTCCTGGTATTCCCACGCAAACTCGATAGTCCCCTCAGCCAAGTTCAATTTCATTTTCTATATCCCTGAGACAACTCTACACGATCGGATCAATCACTCGGCCGTTCCTCTTCGACCGGGCTCCCAACAAGCAGAACTCGCCCCAGCCCAACTTGGAAGACCACCAACTTCCTGGCGCCCAGAACGCTCGTTGGAGTCGCTGAGAGTGCTCGGTATCGAGCAGGCGATGGCAGTGAAGTCGTTCCCAGGTCTCGGTGTCGAGGACGTAGGATGGCTCCTTTGATGATGGTGGTGATCGAAGGGGGTAGTGGGCGTCCAGCAGGTAGTCGCACGTCGAGGGTTCAACCTGGTTGAATGGTCATGTTGTTGTTAGTGGTTGTGAAGGGATGACGAGCTCGACGCGACTACGACTCACGTATTGCGAAGCGTCTTCCTCATTCAAGTCGTTGAGACCCTCGGTTGACCATCTCGTTCCTTCTCTTCTCCACCATCCGCTAGCTGTAGCCTCGCTCGGTCTCCACCTTCCAGGAAGCTGACCGTCGAACTCGCTCTTGATCCATCTGACCTCGATCCCCTCTGGAACTAACCAACTGCTCGTGAATCGATACCAGTCCTTCCCGTAACAAAGCCTCAATCCTCTTCCCTCGTTGAGATCCTTCAAAGGGGAGAGATCCCACTCGTCCCAATCGTTGGTACCGTTATGCTGGATCGGAGCGAAGCCGTGCGATCGAAGGAGGGAAGGAAGCTCAGAGGTTTCCAGGAAGTAGGATGTTCGGAGGGGAGCAACGTAGTAGGTTTGGAGAGCAGTAATCCGAGCGATCGAGATGACCATGGTCAACAGGATGGATGCCAAGGTGAGGTTGGACATGAGCTTGGTGTTGGAGGCCTGGGAATGAGACGCAACGTCAGCGTTACGATGAGTACTCTCTCCGTAAGCAAGCGAGGCACCGACCTGATAGCTAGACTTCTTCCATTTCTCAAATCCCTTCTCAACCAGACCTCTCGACAGGAACAACGTGACGGCAGCATTCAAACCGAGGAGGGGGTAGGCCGGGACCATGAAGCGCTCCTCCTTGTGAGGCTGAAGGCTGAGGACAACGAGCCATAGGTAGAACCCGCTCAATCGAAGCACCATCAGCGTGTATGGACTCGTCTCGCCCTCCTTCGGCCTCCTCTGAGTCGAGCCGAGTCGACGATAGTCAAATCTGAACGTGAGAGCGAGGACAGGAAGAGAGAGAAGTGCGAGAGGAAGGAGGATGTTGAAGTTGAGGAAAAGGTTGACGAGGTAGAAACTGGGAGGTTCGGTGCCGTAGAGACTGGGGGATCCACCAGAGGTTGAGAAAAGGTTGTAGAGGATGATGTTGAGAGTAGGTAGGGTCGCTCTGCCGTACGCGTACGAGTCGATGAGACCGACAGGAATCTATCAAGGCGGTTCTTTAGGTCAGCTAGATCCTCGGCACAGTATACATGTCAACACCTGACTCACAAAGAGCAAGCTCGAAACAGCGACAGCCCCTGCAAGCCTCTTGACCCGACCGACCCTCCAATTCAGCCTCTCCTGTGGGTCATTACTCAAAACGTCTTTCCCACCAATGAACAGTTCCTCGACAACAAAAGGTACGGCAAGCAGAAGGGCGAAAGGCCATGCGAAAATAGCCCCGAGAGCGAAACAAAAGGTGGCGAGATAGACTCGACGAGTTGAACGCTCTCCGCTAGAAGAAGTGGGCTGAAGATAGAACGAATAGGCTAGTAGAGTGGTGTGCATGGTTGTTGTTGATGGAAGGAAGGCTGAGGATTTTTGGGTAGACGGAAATAGGTCAGATCTCATTGGTGGACACAGCCGAGTAAGGCCAGACGACGACTTCTCACCAGTGGAAGCGTTCCACATTCCAGCTGAGAAGAGCATAGCGAATAGGAAGTATCGGCCCGTTCGATCATTGATATGTTCGACAACTGCACGGTAGAAGCGAGCCTCGACAAAGGTGCAGATGAAGGCGAGGGTGATTCGAACACAGAAGAACGATTGACGCTGCGAGTGAGAGGCGTCAACACAGAGCCACAAATTAGTCCATGGACTATGTAGGTGATAGGAACGTTTGAACCGGCAAAGTGCATGAGCCGGCAAAGTGTAGACGACGTACCTTGCCGAGCGTCATCAGGTAAGGGATAATCTCAGCAGATTGTAGGAAGGCTGCAACATAAGCCCAACTTCGGATAGCATATTGAGGAGACAGTTCCCAGGTTTGGAATCCAGAGTTGTGAGAGAGGTAGTGGAGAGGTTCCCAAAAGTTGAAGACTACAAGAGGCAGAGCAGGACAGAGCAAGAAGAGGGTGTAAAGGAGGTGAGCGCTCGAAATGGCGAGTAGGGTAGGATCAAATGCAGATTGAGCGGGACAAACCTTCGTCACAATCAGTGATACCGGTATACATTGCCGCTGTGAACCGGACAAAGATGATGATACGAAAGGCGAGAGAGAGAGAAGGCATCCAAGGAGGCCGAGCTGACCTATCGATTCCGACAGACACGTGAGCAAGGTTTTGGGTTGAGGGAATGGGTGTAATTGTCAGCACGAGTGTATCTTCCTTCTCTGTACGTTTCTACCATGAGAAGTATCTTTAGACAAAGATGCGAGAGGATGTGGGCAAACCTCCTGAGTAAGTCGACCATGAGACCCGTGTGCCGATCTATCCATCGTTTCGGCTTCATGGCCTCTCCGTTGGCGTCAAGTTTGACCTCCTTGGTCGGACCTCGGAATCGGATAGTTTCTCTTCCAGCACCGTGGGCTGGCGTATATGAGGACATGTCGGAAGTGGAAGACGAGATGAGGTTGACGTTTGGAAGGCTCGAGGAATGCTGGCCGAAGTCCTCCCGTCAAAAAAGGTCACGAAGCGTTTTCTCTCGCCGACTGAAAAACAATCTCGAATCATGTCATCTCATACAACCTTTCGCAACGAGCCCAGTTAATCCACAGACACCCTCCAAGAAAGACTCAGGACCGCATGTCCTCGTGGTAGGACGCCAGTGCATCCTTGGAGAATGCCTCATCCCGAAGGATTCGGACCCCCACCGCGGCGAGACCGAGGGCAGACCTCATCGACTCTTCGTGTGCAGCCTTGGTTCGAGCAGATGCCGTGAAGCTATAGAATAAGGAAGGGCAGGAGTGAAACAAGAAAGAAAGAACAAAAAATACCGTGTCAGTGCAACGGAAAGTCTTGAACAAGGCCAGAGCAGAGGTATGAATGACTCACCCTGGGGTGTGGTTAGCCTGGCCAGGCTGGGTAGGGATGGCAAAGACGGGGTGACAAGCAGGAAGCTCATACGTGACATTTCCAAAATCGGTCGAGCCTCCGATCGACGACGGATCGTCCATGACGATAGCGATGGGCGTGTTGTAGACCGAGCTGATGATGGGGGTCAAATTAGCTGATCGAATCCCACATCGCAGCGAGTAAAGCCACACACCTCATCGCATGTTTGTACTCCTCCTGCGAGTTGTCAAACGGCTTCAGTACAAGCAACTAGATCGATGAAGCGATAAGAGAATCGATACTGACGGCGAGAAGACGGTTGTTTCGTAACTCAAACTGCATCACCTCGAGCTCGATCTTGATTTGACAACCTGTGCTCAAAGCGGCAGCACTGAAGCAGCTCTAGGATCAGTCATCTAATAGCCTGAAATCTGTTTGACCATACGTCGGTACCTACTCGAAGCACTTGATGACCCTTTCTCGCAGAAGCTCGACTCCTTTCGCAGTCGGAGCACGGATGTAGAACTGCATTTCCGTGTGATCAGGGATGACGTTGGGAGCAAGACCTCCTTGCTTGATGATACCGTGGACTCGTTCCGATGGCTTGATCTGCTGGCGAAGGTTGGAGATCGATAAGTAGGCGATGTTGGCTGCATCGAGAGCATTGATGCCGTCCCTGGATGGGTCTCCAACGGGTTCGTCAGTTTGATTTCACAACGCCAAGGGCAAGTTGCGAGACCAACCAAGGCGCCCCAGCTGCATGGGCAGTCTTGCCGTAAAAGTTGACATTGACGACTTGAATGGCGAGTGTACCGCCGACGCTACCCGAATGAGCAGGTCCCGGTACAGGGTGGCACATCATGGCAGCATCCAGGTCCTTGACTATTGAAGGCATTAATCAGCTCCAGGTTCGACGTGAGCGGCGAGAGAAGGGACGTACAGGCGCCCATCTCAATGAGCGTGGCTTTTCCTCCACCACCCTCCTCCGCAGGCGTTCCAATAAGGACGACATTACCGGAGATTTTGTGTTTGATCATGACTTCCCTAGTGGCGAGGAAGGCTCCGACTCCGGCAACGGCGATCAAGTTGTGACCTTTGACATACATCACAATCGTTAGCATAGTCTGATTGCTCTAAGGCGTCCACGAAGCGCTCACCACATGCGTGACCGATGCCAGGGAGGGCATCGTACTCAGAGCAGAAGGCCATCGAGCGAGTACGACCCTTATTGAACCCATCTTGCTCGAGGGTGAAAGTCGCACGGAAAGCTGTCTTTAGACCTTTCCAGCTTCGAGTGACCTCGACATCGTGATACGCCTCGAGGAAAGTGGCAATATGATCGTGGGCGCGATGCTCGTTGTAAGCCGTTTCAGGGTGATCAGACAGATAGATACTCAAATCGCGAAGGGGACCAGAAAGGGAATCGATGGTCGATTGGATGGTCTTGTTGCTAGAACCCGACTTGGTATCGTGGGAAGATGAGAGGTAAGGAGGCAGACTCTCATCTGATGTTTTGCCGATGACGACCTGGCCAGGAGAGCAGGCGTACGGTCCAGGGATACGGCCGGCAGGGATACCGGGTTGGACCGATGAGGCAGAAAGGACCGGTCTCGCTGGCGCTGGCTCTATCTTGGACTTGGGGAAGGAAGGGAGGAAGGAGAAGCAGCCTGGAGTGTTGGAACGAGAGGGCATATCGCTGGGGCGATGGTGGATAAGAGAAGAATGATTCAGGACATCAAAGATAGGCGAATCTCTCAGTCTGTCGGTCTTATGCGAAAGAAGAAGAAAAAAGGTCCGAAACAACGAGGGAACAAAGATCCGACTCTCCGACCCACCCTCACCTCAACGCGAACCGCTATGGACATCGAAGCGTTAGTCAACTCAGTCCGTACTCCCATACCACTCAAATTACTCACCAAATCATTGAGACCGAATCCACAGCTTCAGGCGCGAGGGCTACGTGAGTGACTCTTCTCCGATTCTTCACATCTCTACGTCCTCAGACTGACTGCTATCCACCCTCAATCAACATGCTACCCAGAAAGCTATCGACAGCATCTGCGATTACTACGCCGCTCTCCAAACCCCCAAGGATGTCGTGAGCTCTGTCGAGGTTGGGTATCTCGCTAAACTCCTACCGGGTGAGCTCGTCATGATCCTCTGATAACGACACCGCATCATTCTCATCACAACCATCGTGCTCGAAAACAGATCAAGCACCAGAGAATGGAGAGGAGCTTTCGATTGTATCTGCCGACTTTGTTCGTCCATCCTCTCTGCATTGTTGATCGTCCACTGGCACTGCATATATCCACGTCAGAAGAAAACGAAAAAAAGGTTCATTCATCCATTCGTGCCTCTCTCAAATTTAGCAAAAGCTCATCATGCCAGGCATCACTCATTGGCAAAGCCCCTCCTTCTTCGCTTGGTTCCCAGCGAACGCGACCTTGCCTTCAATCCTCGCCGATCTTTACGCTTCCTCGGTTTCCAATCCTTCGTTCAATTGGACCTGCTCTCCTGGTAAATAACCGAAAAGCTCTGATTCGATCCTTTTCTATGTTCGAAGTTGCATATACTGATTGTTTCTTCGTCTCACAGCGTGCACTGAGTTGGAAGGTGTCGTGATGGATTGGGGAGCTAAATTGCTCGGTCTCAGCGACCAGTTTCTGATGTCGAGTGGAGAAGGAGGAGGCATCATCATGGTTGGTATCGAGATCGACCCCCCAAACCGCATCACTCCAGTGCTCACGCGAGAGGGTGCCTTGTGTATCTACCGATAGGGTTCAGCTTCGGAATCTTGCCTCACAGTCGCCATCGGAGCTAGAGAGCGAGCCCTTCGTCTTTTAGCTCACCAGGAAAAGGAAGCTTCAGGGACCCATCCCAACGACTCTCAACCTGCGAATCTCACCAACCCTGAAATTCCCCTTGAAGTCCGAGACAAATACTCTCAACGACTCGTCATTTATGGCTCCACCCAAACTCACAGGTAGGTGTCGATTTCGAAGCATCAGTCGAATGAGCCTTGGAAGGTTAAACCTGTCGATCTTCTTTTCGGTCGTTAATCCGCAGCATCGGTGCGAAAGCTGCCTTGATTCTGGGCCACGAGTTCCGAGCCATTCCAGTCCTGAAATCCGATAATTACGCTCTAAACGGCAAGCAGCTGCGTGAAGCAATCGAAGCAGACCGTGCAAAGGGACTCGTTCCATTCCTCGTCATCGGGACTGGTATGTATCACGTTCAACAGGTGATTCAATCGCGCAAGAACGATTGAGACTGACTGGCTATGAGTCATTTGTGGTCCTTATCCACAAGTTGGTACCACGAGTTCGGGCGCCGTCGACCAGATCGGTCAATTAGGAGCTCTCATCCGAGCCGAGTACCCAACCGTCCATTTCCACATCGACGCGGCCTGGCAAGGCATGAGCTATGCTTGCCCCGAATACCGAGCGCAAGGTCGGCTGGCAGAGGTCAACGAGTACGCCGACTCATGGTGCTCGAATTGGCATAAATGGGGTCTTGTGAGCGATGCCACGACTTGATCCCATCCTTGTCTTCTTCCTTCTGATCCTCTCTCTCTCTCTCTCTCTTTCCCTGCCTTGTCAATCGTATCATCGTTCCTTTTCCATCTCGCATGTATCCAGGTTCACTTTGATGCATCGGGTCTCTGGGTCAGACGACGTACTCTCCTTACCTCGGCTCTCTCCTTAACACCAGAGTTCCTTCGATCCAAAGAAGGTGATGCTGGCGTGGCCATCGACTACCGTAATTGGCAATTGTCTCTCGGTCGAAAGTTCAGGTGAGATCTCTCAGGGAACATTGTCCTCACGCATCTATTCGTCCTCTTTGCGTGAAGAAATCGCTCATCTTTGACGAAACTGTCCACTCGCACGCTTGAACGCACGGTTCTCTCCGTTTTTTTTTTCCTTCTTCTTTTCCTTTCTCTTTCTATTCTTCTTCTTAGGAGTCTCAAGATCTGGTTCGTCTTGAGAAGCTTTGGCGTTCAAGGCTTCCAGGACCACATTCGAAGATCTTGTTCAGTCGCCGATCGATTCGCTCAACTCATCGAATCCACACCCAACTTTGAACTCGTCGCACCCATCGCACTTTCTCTCGTCGTCTTCCGGCTCAAACCATCGACGTCACTCTCGACCTCCTCCTTGTCATCGTCATCGACATCATCATCCAAGGGACCCAAACGAACCCTCAACGAACTCAACAAGGAACTCTACGCTCGAATCTCGATCAGACGGGATCTCATGCTCACTCAGACGGTCCTCCCTGCTGGTTCGGAAGAGGAAGGTGGAGAGGATGTCTATTGCATTCGAATCGCCGTTGGATCGCCGAGCTCCAAGAACGAGCACGCGGAGAAGGCTTGGAGGGTAGTCGTCGAGATCGGTGAGGAGTTGATGAAGGAAGAAGGGATTTAAAATGACGTTCTGTGATCTGGCTTTTTTATCCTTGCTTTCTTTTGAGAGAGAGAGGAAAGGAAGAGATGAATCGTGAATAGGTCGTGAGAAAAAAAAAAAAACGTCACCGGGCCTGATAGATTACAACGAATGAGAGAGGGGCAAGGAATGAGGGTAAGAGAAGAGAGAGGAAGAGAGTAACAGATGGATACAAGACGAGGATGGATGAGGGGAAGAGACCAAGCAAGAGAGAAAGGTAAGACTCAAGCTTTGATAGCTTTTTCTTTGGATGATGTGGTGATGGAAGACGGAGATGGAGAAGAAGAAGAAGAAGAAAAGCTCGCTCCTCCTTCACCTCTCAAAAGAGATGACCACCATGTTCTGTCCGTCCCTTTTCCTTTCATTTTTGAACCTTCCTCGGACTTCCAAGCTGAAGACGGTGGGTTACCGAGGATTGGGAAACCTCGAATTTTGGGTTGATGATTTCCAGTTGATCCAAATTGCGCCTTCTCCCATTCTTCATCCTCGAAGAATTTATCGACAGCACGGCCTTCGATCGTACTTTCTCGTCCTTCCCCTTCAACTTTCATCCTTCCATCGATCAAATTCCTTCTGTTCCTCTTGTCATCCCTCATCGTCCTGCCATCCTCCTCTTTTGCACCTTGACACCCATCATCATCATCATCACCATCCATCAGACCAGATTCTGCTAGATCCACGTAAACCCTTCTTACATCTGCATCTGACTCCTTGGTAATTTTGGCGAACCTAGCGAGAGCTCGTTCGTGCGCGATTTGAGCTTTGAGTTCAGGTGGAGGTGATTGACTCGGTTGAGGACTGAGGACGATAGAAGACCGGGTTTGAACGAGGTTGGTGTTGGTGTAAAGAGCAGAATGAGGAAGTGAGTTGAGTGTCATCAACGTCATTGGCTTTCGAGAGAGAGGAAAGACCAGAAGCGCATGTTGGAGATCGTCAGTGCGAGTCGGGATCAGACATGGGGACACCAAGAGAAAATGATTCGCTCACATCGAGGCGGTATTTGAGAGCGATACCGATCAGGGTGTCTCCCTTCTTGACGATGTGCCTACGATGAAGGTCATCGTTCTCTTTGGCTTCCATCTCCTCATCGTCCTCCTTCCGCTCGATCGGCAGCTGATCTTTCGATCGATCGACTGAACTGGCAATCTCTGGCTGGAATTGATCAGGACTCAGTCCGACCTCCTCCTCGTTGTCCTCCTCAGATCCCTTGTCATGGTGGTCATCATCCTCTTGGTCCGAATCACCCAAGATGAACTGATGCTCCCCACTTGGATCGTGTTGAGTGTTCCCCCGAGTTGGGTTGGTGGATCGATATTTGTTGTCGGTACTTGAGCAGAGCAAACAGGGATCCCATTGAGCGATTCGACCTGTTGATTCGAGACAGTTGGAGCAGATGATTCGATTGCAGCATGAAGTCTTCTTTGAAGGTTGCTGGAGTTGTCTGGACATGTCGGCTTGGGGAATGGTGCCTGAGCAGAGGAGGCAAAGGGGTTTCGCGGGGAGGTTCGAGGTTGAATTGGACATGTGGGTGACTCTTATACGTGTGTGTGTGTGTGTGTGTGTGTGTGTGTGTGTGTGTG